>NQII01002735.1:241306-301170 GCA_002778355.1 Clitarchus hookeri
GCACTGCATGTCTCTAGTGCTGTAACCTCTGCCTGCGGTGAACGGGGATTTCCTCAGTTCTGCCTGGTCCAGCACCTCTAACTGGCCCGGCCTTGGCAGGTCTCGCCTATGCAGTAACCGCGCGGGCAACACCCTGGTTGCGGCATTGATATGTGCAAGCAGAACAGTGTCCAAGATAGGTGCACGTCCCACTTTGTATGATCTTTGTTGATGCGCACCCACATTTTCGCCTTCAACTCCTGGTTCTGGCGCTCAGTTGGGTTGCCCTGCGGGTGGTAGACGGGGGTGGAGTGGTGCCTTATGCGCCAACGGGCGTAGTCCATCTGCCATCTGTGGCCTGTGAACTAAGTGCCATTGTCTGTCAGAACCACTCTGGGATAACCCTAACGGGGAAAGAACTCCGTCTTCAGCAGGTGGACGATAGTGTCGGCCAGGGTGTTACTGACTGTGAATGCCTCCACCCAGTGGGTGAAGAGGTCGGTCACGACGACGAAGCATTTTCCCCTGGTTGTTCTGGGGTAGGGGCCCATGACGTGTACATGCGACTATGTTGGAACAGCTGGGTGGGTTCCCTAGGGCATTGCTGCTCCGACCCGTTGCAGTGACGAGTCTTATGTGTCTGCATGCTAAACTTGCACACATGTTCTGGCAGGTCTCCTTGTCGACCCCTGGCTATTGGAAGTGTTCGCCCACAGTGCGCCTTGTCTCGTCGGTGCCAGGGTGATCTGCTGAGACGTCGTGGTGCAGTTGGTAAACAGCTGTGTCAGCCGACAGCGACACAAACACACCCCAGAGGGCATTGTCTTGTTGTAAGAATACTGTCTCATTCGACCTCGTCCCTCGGCCGGATAAGTCCATCATCGGTCGTGCACACACAAGGTGTATGGCCGTGTGATGCGTGTGTAAAGTGCGCCGAAGGTGGGCTATGTCCGAAGAGGAAAAGGGCTCTTGTTATGTTAAGGCTTTTATTAAAGGTTTATGTAAGTGTTTTGCAGTGTACTCCTGTGCACATTCTGTAATTAACTTGTAAGGTTTTTTTATTTGTCTCTTGGCATGCACTCCCGTGCACGTCTTGTGGTAACAGCGGCCAAGGTCACCAGCGAAGTGTTTTATTATTGTGCAAGATCTCTTGTGATTGTTCGCTGTATACTCCTGTGCACATTTTGTAATTTAGTGAGTAAGCATTTCTTTTAATTTTGCATCCTCATGCTTTATATCTATGCATGTCATCCGACGGGGCCTGTACTTCCAGCACGGACTTGTGTCCCCACTTCCAATGGCCATTCGGCAGTATCATGTTGGAACTCAAGCCGGGCTGACGCCTGTCGCATGATCTGCGGGGGCCTCATCTTTGCTATCACCGATCTAGTCATTCTGTCTGCTAATAATGTCTTAAAACCTTTTCTCTTTACTTCTGCAACCGACCTTGGCCCTTCCGTTAATGCGGAGGGCCCGTAATTAATTGTTTTTCGCGTGCAGGTTTTTTTCTAATGTAACTTAGTGCAATATCATGCTAATTCAGGCGAGGTCTCGTGCAAGTTTTTTCTTTATGCATTTGTGTTAAATAATGTACTAATCTATTTGCTTTTGAGTTCGTGTAGCACCCATGCGCAGTTCAATGTATTTTTACTTCATGATAAATGCCAGATGGCTCTGGAGCTAATGTTATTAAGTATAAGTAGTTATCCCCTCTGTACTGGCATTTGGCAGAGCTGAAGAGGTATGTGTCTGTGTTAATACAAGCCACGTAGCTACGCCGCAACCTGAGACAGAATCTATGCTCACCATATGGATGTGCGTGAATCACTGCCTGGTGCCCTGGGAAAACTACAGCTACGTTACCATATCCATTTATTGCCTCACCAGTTAATCCCGTTAACAAGGTGGTGGCAAGCAATGTGTGGCTGTCTTCAAGTAACGCCATGAAACGTGAGTGCGGTGAACAGTGTGTGAGATCGAGCGGCATAGTGCGCACGTGGACANGTGAACTGACTATAGTTTATTATGCTCTCTCCCCTGCCGTACCCAGGCCACGGGCAGGGTAACGGTAATTGTAACATCTGTTGGTTGTCAGGAAACCTTGCCAACTGCCGAGGAACCACACCACAGGTACAGACAGCAATGTGTGCGTGTGCGCAGGCATTAAAGAGGCTAACAGACGGACTTGGATCAGGCCTCCGAACCACATAGACAGTGCTCCATGCTGGTGTGCAGTGGCCCGACTGGCAAAGCAACGTGCTGAATGAGGTGTTACCGCCGTAAGCATGAGAACTGTGCCAGCAGTCATGAACGTTTATCCTTCACCAGCTGGTTCTTCACTTGCGAGGTGTGCTTCGACCGGTGCACCAGTTCAGAGACAGCAGTACCAAGGCCAGACTTGCCGCACCACCCTGGAGACGATAAGCTACCATCCTTCCATGACAACACCCCCCTCTTGGGGCACACCTCGACGAGCAACGAGCGACGTGGGGCCTGCGCACCCCAGTGGATGTCGACAGGCAACCGAGGCTGGCCCTGATCGACACTGTAGTGACGCACAACTTCATGGCCGCCCACCTCATGCCGTCCTATCAGCTGGCGATAGAACCAGGGCTGCTCCCCCTCCCCACCCAGTGACTGCCAGCGGGGATCCGAGGATGGACCACCATCGCCATCCTTCGATATAAGCAAGGAGCGACTCCATGTCGGCACTGTCGGCCGACATACTGCTTACGGAATCAAGACCCCCTTCCTGCCCCCCTCAAGGAACCTGTGTCGCTGGACAAATTTAGTCACAGGTTTCCTCCCGAGCACTTCCAATATGTTTGTGGTGTCGGACTCATTGTGGCGAACCACCATCACTCAGAACGAGATCCCAACCATGTCGGACGCCCCCTGTCTTTGTGAGACCGATCAACTACGACGGCCCCACACGACAGGCTATTTTAGACCAGGTCACGGACATGATTAGGGATGGCGTGATCGAGCCTAGTGAGAGCCCGAAAAACTCTCAAATAGTCATGGTGGACAAAAGAGACAATACATATAGGTTCTGTGTCAATTTCAAGCCCATGAGCGAACTGTAAACGTACCTCCTCCATTGCTAAACATCGCGAAAACACTATCAGGGTTGGGACAGGCCAAAGTTTTCTCCTAGTTAGACATTAAATACGGCTTTTCGCAAATCCCCGTTAGACCTGAGGACAGACCCAAATCCATGTTCACCATGCTAGATGGCCAGCTGTTCCATTTTCACTTTTTGCCCTTTGGCTTGCATGATGCCCCTGCGACTTTCCAGATATTCATGACACGGTTGTTGGACGGGTACATCGGCCTGTTCACTGCCACTTACCTCTATGGCATGGTGGTATGGTCTCAGTCGTGGGAGGAGCACGCCCACCACCTTGCACTCGAGATCATGAGGCTCGAGACCCACTGCCTCACCTGTGCTTCCCACAAATGCCATATCGGTGTGACCGAACTCTCGTACCGAGGACACGTCGTGGATGCGCGGGAAACAGACAGTCCCTAGAACCATTACAGCTGATCAACGGGAAGCCCCCACCTCAGATGCGCAAACAGCTGCAACGGTTCATTGGGCTTGTGAACTGTCTACACAACTACGTGCCGGACTTCGCCACAGTCGCGCTCGCGAAGTCGACGACAAGGCGTTTGCCCTGCTAGCCCAGTTGTTACAGTATTGCACCCAAGTCGTCCTGGCTTTCATCCGTCTGCATGTAGAAGTCTGGGCAAGTGAGCATGTGGCATTCGCAAATCCTACGCTTAAGTTTGTCGTGTAACGCCTTTTGAGTAGAAGCCTTGCTGACCCCCTTCGCGAGCGCCTACCAGTTGACACGTGTCACGAGGCACGTGGACAGCCAGAACGGATCGCAGTTACACGTGTCAAGGTTGTGCCGAGTAAGAGCTGGCATATCGCCAGAGCACCCGGAAAGTGCTACGTAAATACGTAGGAAAGCGAGAGAAATTGCAGAGCCAAGCAAGAGCACCTCTAGCTTCACGCCTGAGAAAACAGCTAACCAATTGAAAGTGGGGGCCACAAATACTCCTCACCCTTACCGCCCTTGTAGCCAAACCACGGAAAAATAAACTGAGATGGTAAATTCAAGGGGCAGATCACCACTTCTCCCGCCCCTGAACCTTCACGAACCATGGCACGTGGCTGAATGGCTTTGTACTGAAGGCAACCACCTCCCCCCTTCCCCCAATAAGAGACACACGTGCCGAGACTTAGGGAGGGACGCTGGAGAGCATATAAGGGAATTTACGCGATAAGAGGGGGAATTTACGCGATAAGAGGGGGAATTTACGCGATAAGAGGGGGACAGTTCATTATTACCGCGCAAAGAGGGAACAGTCGCGCCGCGGGCAGCCGAGGGGGGGCACATCGGACCCCCGGTGGCACCAGTACGTCAGTAGAACAGCAGTCCAGTGAGACGGCAGCAAATGTGGGCCTTTGCCAAGGCTGCCCAATTCGCCGGAGCTCATCCCCAGCTGACATACCAGCACCAACAGTAGAGTTAAGTATCAAGTCGCCGCCGACAGAAGCCCCCCTCCACCACGAAGTCGCCCCAGTTAATACGAGTAGCCAAATTAGAATACCACACCTCGGAAGTGTTGCTGTATGTTGGTTTTTGTTCAAACTTGAGACAATATACTGATCCAGTTAAGTGAAACGTCAAAAGACTACCTTATTGAGAAACCTTTAACCTTCTAGGCACCTTATAGTCTATGCCGGGAGGAATTAACTACGACCCTATAAACCACCTATATTCCACAGGTAGGGAATAGCGTCAAGTTCATCAAATGCTCGCTGGACGGCATTCGTCCAGTGGTACGGTACTTAAGTATCAGTGTCTGCTCTGGTTGGAGAGGAAGCAGGGCTGGAAGTGAGAGTTCATGAGGTGGGCCCTGTCAACTGTCAACTGTGTATCAACTGTCAACTGGGTAGTTGTGGTGGTGATAGAGCTGTAATTTGATGATAATTTCATGCTGCAAAATGGAAAACCATTTTGGCGTAGTCAAAAATTGATACTTTTCCGCGCGCCGTTCAACTATGTGTGGGTGTAGTGTAGTGTAATAGAAAAGTACATTGCCCGTGTGCCACACTTTTCACCTGTATGCTTGTTTTTAGGATAGCAGGACATAAATTATGCGATTTTTTTAAATATTTACTACAGTAGTAGGCAGCTTCACTCTTATTTTGTTTACAGTTGTATTCTTGTTATTTTTAATATTTGACATTAATGATTTACTATGGAAGCATAATTTTGAGTTAAAAATCTGTTTCAAATACTGTTTCTTCAATCAGATAGGGGCTGCGGGGACTGAGCTGTTAAGACTGCTTGCCTCCCACCAAGCCGAATCGGGTTCAATTCCCGGCCAGGTCACCGGATTTTTGCATGTGGGAATGATGCCGGATGATGCCACTGTTCTGCAGGTTTTCTCTGTGATCTCCTGTTCCCCTGCCCTTTCATTCCGGTGCTGCTCCATACTCACCTCAATCACCCTCATCGGCTCTCAAGACTTTGCTGTTAAGAGTCGCCCAAATCTCTTCACTCACTTATTCAAGCAGAGATGACATTCGTAATTTAAGTTTTTTTTTCTGGTTACAATGGTTTGTATTTACAAGCCCATCTCTGTGTGCTACTTGAAATAGCAGATTTACAAGAATTAATAGTTTGTTTCACAATAGCGCGATGGTGTGCGGTGCAATGAGTTTTGGGTGAATAAAACATACCATTAGAAAACTTGTTCCTGTTTGGCAGTGCGAGCCAGTAGGAAGTGAGATTTAGTGATATATAGATGTGTTTTCTGTCAGTGGATTTATAACAGGGCTGTGTATTGTGTACTGAAGTCTATACTATACCAAAACAATGACTGCAATTGACAGAAAATTAAAAATAGGATTCTATATTTAATTGAGGTTAGTAAATTGAAGGTTTTTAAATAATTTATGATTGGATTACTTTATAAACTGTAGACAGAAAGCACAAGTACTCACAGGGTGCTACTCATCGATAGCTCCACACACTTAACAAAAGTCGAACAAAAACATTTTCCACGAGGATGCACGACTGCGCTTCTGAGTAGAATATGTTTTTGTTTGACTTTTGTTATTTACTTTGCTATCAATGAGTACTGCTCTGTGAGTACTTGTGCATTCTGTCTAATTTTTTAAATGTAATCAGTAGCCTAATGACCTATTCCCGCCATATCTCACAAATTACAATTTGACATATTCTGAAAAAGTTTGATGTGCAGAACCCTGTTTGTTATTCCTAACTTGCTATCTAGAATAAGTACACTACCTTTGTCATGCATGCCCTACAGTTTTTATCACACGCTTGTATGGTATAGGCACATAGCAGATGTTTCATAGTGTTTTTCAGTATGTCCCAGTTAATTGTAATGGTTTATTTATGGTAGGCATGTAGCAATAGAAAGTTAATTGATGCTAAAAATAATTCTCATTCAAATTTACGTAGTCCAGTTTAAAAGAAAACATGAAAAGACATTGTTTTGTGCCTACAATGTAAAAGTCAGTATAAATTAAGCACTTAAATTGGAGTAAACATATTTTTGTTTCTGTTGTTTTTAAAGGAATATAAAATGGCGAGACCAGACATAATATCAGGTGGCATGTATGTATTGTGTGGAAAAATTAACTGGAATAACATTAAATGTTTGTTTGTTTCCATGTTAGGTGGTGCATTGGGGCCTCTTGCCTATCAGCCAATCCCTTTCAGCAAGGCAGGAAACCCAATAATGTCAACTGTGGCGTTCCTAGCCTCCGTTGTTGACCCACGAGTGGCAGCATCTGCTGCCAAGGCAGCAATGGAAGAATTTGCTAGTATTAAAGTGAGTTCAATAAATACAATAATAATGTTATTATCGTAACTTAAATTTATTTTTAAACAAAAAATTGCATTGGTAAGCCTATGGAGCAAAATACTTTTCAACCCTTTTATAACACTAACGGAATTTAAACATATTAACAGTTTACTGCCAGATTTAATTGTTAGCCCAATATAGAGTATGGGTTTATACTGTTTTGTCTCTTAATTATTACATAATGACAGTCAGAAAAATCCTTCTCTCAATATGTAATCTAGAACTTCGTTAATTGAGGATGGTTGGGATTTGGCCAGTCATGGATTGTCATATTTCGTGGGTAAACTTTTAAAACTCCAAAGTTCTGGAAAAATATTTGTCATGTTACAGCTGCTGTGGTATAAATACAGTCAAGTTTATGGGGCATCATGATATTCACCTGAAGTTAGGCCTGGACTACACTTGATACAATGTAGTTAGATGAGACATAAAGTGACAGATGGGAGGAAAACATTGTAAATGGCCATGGTAAACACAATAAAACGAGATGATGCACAATGCAAAGTCATACCAATTAGCATGACCACCTCTTAGCTTGCGGACGAAACAGTGAACTCTCAATGTACTGAAAATGCATGTATCGATAAACCGTATCCACTGTTAATTTTCCGTGGTCCTTGCAAAATTCCTATATAAATAATTATACAATTATCTGCTTTTATCGTTTATCGGATGTATCATCAACCGAAATACCTTCTGGTCCGGCCACTGAAGATTTCCCACAACGAACGTTTTTATGCTGGTTGTTTATGCAAATGTCTAATAACTTGGTGTGAAATACGTTTATCACTGCTGCGTGGAACTCTTCTCCAGTTCAGCTGATGGTGTCGGCGACTCCATAGATAAAGGCTTGGGCGAGTCTCGAATGCTCCCTCCCCACACACGTCTGACATGGGGAAAAGCGGTTACCTAGCAACCAGCATGGTGTCCTTGCTCTCTCTCTCTCCCTCTTTCTATCTCTCTCTCTTTTTCTCAGCAGCACACCTTTCTTCCTCCCCTTACATGCCTTTGAGAGGGGAAGCTGTCTTCTAGCAAAAAAAAAAGCTGCGCCCACCCTTTACAAGCGGGCCGATCCTAGAAATTTTATCAAGGTTACCCATCACTCAAAATAATTGCACCTGCACCTATCATCACTAGTATTTCAAAGCAAATGGTTTCACCTGAAAATGTTTGGCAATATATTTTAACGAGGAATTTTTTTTACGCGTGTTTTCTTTTGTGTTTAAAAGTAATTTAATTTCCCCTGTAAAGTTTGTGTTTAATCATATCTGGCATTAAATCTACTTGCAGAATTGTTTGTATTGTCTGATCGTAGTTTAAAGTCCACAACATTGTACTGGTAGGAAATGGTGAAGGATAAAATCCACTCCTATTGAGCTTTTCGTAATGCTTTCCTGGAACAATTTTGGAGTGCCCAGATACAGGGCAGCTTGCAAGCCCAGTTGGATTTAGAAAAATTTGACCCAAAAAAGAACAAATAACTCTAAGAACATTTTAGCAAAATGTTCAGAAGAACACACCACCTGTCTTCACCTATGGGGGACCAAGAATTTGTCTAAATTCTGTTACAACTTCTCAATAAATATCAGCTTCATTGGGCACGTAGATCATTCAGAGACATAACTGAGTTCAGATACCAAATTTTGCTACTCGACCAACTAGAAAGGCAAATGCGCTCAAACCAGTCCAGGGAACACGAACGACCTAGTGAAAATCGTGCACCACCTTTGTACGATACTTCAAGGGAATCAAACCTGCAATTTCACCCAAATCAATACTGACAAAAAATAACAGTAATCCTAGAGTGAACATAATTGGTTGCCATTATGAGCAAGACAATTCTAATATCAATGCTAATTTTAGTCAATACCAGTTTCAACCTAGGAATTTTAGGGGAGAGGGCAGAGGAAATTCTAACTGATTCAACCCAGGTTACCAGGTAAAGGAAGGGTTAGAAGTAAAAATCAAAACAGTAAAGATGAGGCATCTAGAGGAAGCAAGGAACAGGAAAATAAAAGAAACACCTATCAAACAGTACATCTGATTCTTCTTTTAACGTAAATGTTCCTGTCAATTTGTCACAACCACCACCTCACCTGGCACCCTACCAGTATTAGTTTGTGCCAGTTCAGTACACACTATACCCTAATTACCAGACACAAGGGTATTTCCAGAGGAATGCTCCTCTTAACCCAAATGCACCAGTGTACAACCATGCTATAGTTTCTCTGTCAAGTACACCACAGCCTGGAGGTAATAATGCTAGTCAGCAAAGTAAGTTAAACTGAAAAGCGTTTGCAGATCATCAAATTGGAAAACCTACCTACTCTGCCCGAAGAAGTAAGTGAAGGCAACACAAGCAAACTAAAGGAAGAAATTGATGCATTAGCACTATCAAGATTATTTTCGGCAGCTGAAAGTAGAAAAAGATTTCAGAAGATTTCTAAATTGAACAGTTTTGAAATTGGATATTTTGTATTAAAATGTACAAACCCCACAAGCTCATTACTAGAGCAAGTTACTAAGAAATTATTTCTGTTGTTTGATGGACCATATGTGGTATCTTCTATAATAAATAAGAATTGCTATGAATTAACCACTCAAGTTGGCAAAGATGTTGGTAAATACATCACACATCTACATTCATACTGTCAGCTACTCATCACAAAAAAGTGCTAACTAGTTACATTTTAAAAGCAATTTTATTTGGTACAATATTATCTAACTCAATCAGAATAAAGGGATAGTAAGTTAACAAATAAAGGGCTGAGAAAATGCGCTGATGGAAAATTTATGGTGTTTTAAAAATGTTACCATACACCATTAGTTGTTTTTTTTTTGTTGTATTTGTCTTCTTTGTTATGTATTTTTATTTGAGGGTTATGTTTATGTTTATTTGTGTTAATTTTTACTACGATAATTATCACTGAGCTACCATAAAGCTATAAAATTGTGATGAATTTGAAACATGCTAACTCGTTTATTCCTATCATCGTAATGTTTATTGCCAGCATTTGCATACATGGTGTTTTGCATTTCTCAGCTATCTGTTTTGAAACTCACCTGACAATTCTCCTATGTTTTGAGTAAGCCAAATGTGCCACCAGAAGTTATTGATCTGTACGTAACTAATATTGTTAAACACCGTGCTATGGCAAACTACATGCTGCTGTCTATTTTTTTTAGTATGTGATGGGATGAAGAAAAATTAACATATTAACTACAACGAAATGAAGATTGACGAGTTTGGTTCATCATACTACAAGAGTCTGTGATTTTAATGCGGACTGGGTTACTTAACTTGTAATTTCAATGTAGTTTTCTTCATACTGGAATATACTAGATTACACTTGTTGACTTACCTTATAAGAATTATCCTTTTGGTAAATCCAGTGGGAATCTGCTAAATTGTTTTCTTACACTGAATTGTGAAATTAGTTTGCTCATCTATCAAGCTTCCTTGTCATTGCATTCACTTACACACATTTATTTTCAAACTTTGTTCTGCCTGTATCTCTATTGTTTTCTCGTCTTCAAAATTGTTTCCTGTTGTTACTTGAAAGGGTAAGTCAGTGTATTTTGTATATGTATGTCATCATTTTTGTGTTATTGTTTTATTATTACATTAGACACGTGATGTTGGGTAGCTGACGGCGACGTCACGGTCGGGCAAGGTTTTGACGTGTCGGTCAGAGACACGGGTGATTCAAACTGGCTGACCTTCTTAACGGCTGGCTGGTCCCCGGCACGGTACAAAGTCAAATGTGGGTCTAGCGATCCTGCGTACTTGGTGGCACACAGTCACTGGTTTATTACTCGACTGCGACAAGTGTGCAGCTGGTGAGGGAAATAGCACCAGCATTAGCAGCAGGTAGCGTGCAGGGGTGCATGAGAGGTATCCTTGCAAGGAGGGGAAAACCACAACCATTTTAACTGTCGAGCGTACACTAGCCTGCATGAATGTATGCAACAGTATCGTGTACACAGCAGACGTTCCTTGTCAATACAAAAATATGTAAGCTAATTTGTTATATATACATGTACACATATACAATAAATACAAAATACATTTTATCATACTCACCTTTCATGCGAGGAACTTTGCCAACCCATGTTAACGAAGGTTACGGTAGCCAAATGATAATTCTTAAGTACAAATAGTGCAGTAATGCTAACTTCACTCCTGCTAGCACTTTTAATGTTTCATGTTAGAATTTGAAATTAATTAATATAGATGGTCTACACATCTAAAATGAGGTGCAAGTGTTAAGACACTATTACCAGTATTCCAAATCCACAACCATCTATTAACACACTTTTGACATTGCATATTTAACTACCTATTCTTTCGTTCTCATTCACAAACATAGCATGTTTCTTGAAAACCTAAGACGTTTCCATCCAAGCATGTGTTGCTATTTTCACTGCTGTCTTTTTCACTGTCTGTACTAATGTCACCAAGGTGCACAACCAATTGGTCTATCTCTGCTCCATCAGACAGTCACTTTTCCAATACACTGCTTCTGTCTTATGGGCATGTGAAATAGCATTCTCCCACTCTTTTTTGCTGACATTATTAATAGCATCGATCATGAGCTTTTCAATGCTAGCCATATCGTGACTCACGTTTTTTTCTGCAACACGTGATTTCACTATGTTTCATACGAACTCAATGGCATTGAGCTCACAGTGGTACGGCTGTAACCGCACAACCTCATGTCCATGTCATTATAACATTGCATCAATGTGATACCTTGCAGAGGGATATCGACAACGAACCAGCGGCAGAAGTTTGCTTTTTTTCATGTCTGTTGCATATGGAATGTTGTTGTTTTCCAGCCATACACGAATATCTGGTTTGGTCGTACCTGTGGTTGGCACCTTGTTAAATTGTACCAAATGATAGGAAGCATTATCAAATACAATCGAACAACTTACAGGGAGATTGAGAATCAGCTTTTCTTCCACCCATTTTAAAAAGTTCATTTTGTTGTGGTAGTCCCCACTCTTGGGTTTTGATTTGAATATAACAAATGCTCCAGGAATGAAACCTTGATCGCAAGTTGCACGTATGATTATTCATCTCTGACCTGCGCTGTCGTTCTTCAAAACCCCTACTGTTTCATTATCTTGCCAACACTTGCTTACTGTATATGTAGTATAAGTCCAGGTTTCATCAACATTAACTACTGTCGTTTTGTTTTGACGAGCTTGCTCATTTTGTCTCATTCGCCTTAAATACAGCGGAGCCACATTATAACGATAGTTGACAATGGCAAAATCGCTATAGCAAGTTATCATTATAACAAAGTTTACCGTGCCCCATAATTTTTTTGTTATTGTATTTGCCTTTGTAGATCCTGTGTTTAACGAATGCCGTAAACTACGCTTATGCAGCGACAATACAAAAAAAATGAGACATCTGACAGCTGCATTATTTAATACCCAGCAAACACGACCTTGCATCCTCCTCCATTCTTCTTCCCCTCCTCCATATTTTGGGAGAGGCAGGAGGAAGTTAGTTGCCTACCAATCAGTGTGCTACTTCACTCATTGTCTCTCTCACTCTCTGTCTCACACACACAAAGAATGGAGATCACTGAACTTCCCTCCCGACTTCCCTCTTTCCCCCTTCACTTTTACTCCCATCGCTCATCCCTCTACCCGCTTCCCCTTCTCCTCCTGTCTCTCGCCTCTCGCCCCTCTCCCGCTACTCCTTCACCTGTTTCACCCCTCTACCTGCTGTTCCTCCTCCCCCTCCCCCTGTCGATTGACTGACTGCTTCCTTTCTCCTCCCGTCCTTCCGTGCTCCTCTTCTCTCTCTCTGTCATGCTCACAAAGCAAACAGCAGATCAATAATACACTTCCTCCGGTCCCATGTGTAGACAGGGCTAGACAGTAAATTTTTGTAATGGGAAGGGCTGGCACCGTGAACGGATGTTACTTGCCCGTTCTGTTCCAACCCGCGGACGACACATGTATGTGTTCAAACATAAACAAATGTAGCTTTATGGTAGGTTAGAAAAATATTTGGACAATCGGGAATAATATTTTGAAGGAAATGAAAAATGTCGACATTGAAGACAGACATTTACAACAAATGAAAAACTGATGATTTTAACTTGTTTTACTATAGAATTATCGGCATATGTTTACAATTTGTTTAGGCACAAAATTTACATTTACTTTATTTTTCCACTACTTTTATTGTGCAGAATTCTTGTACACTTGTAATATCTCATATATTGTACTACACAATTGCATACATGCTCTATTGATATTTCTGCTCAACTCAACAGTATAATTCACACAACAGTATGTAGGCTACTATAGCTGGTTGCCATTCCGAATTTGTTTTATTGGTGGTGTGGGGAACTCTAGTTAATTGTCTTTCATCAGATGTTATGGTTTTGCGGTTCTTCTTATGAGAGTGTGTTTTGGTGATGCAGTAGAAAATTTTGTTTGTACGTAAATAAAATTCTATTTTAACTTCATCGAAAGAACTAAATGCGATAAATGTGTCACTGTTCGTACTGATGCGGGAAATACTCAACACACAAATATTGTTGCATTTTTTATATAATGAACTACACTAAAAGGGTGTTTATTTAGGCCACGTACATTTGAAAACCTCGCATATGATTTTGAACTTTGTTGCAATGTCAAGTGTTTTTCTTTTATTCGCACACTCCATAATTTAAACAGAACTAAGGTTTACAAAAATCGTAGCACATAAAGTTTAAATTTAAATCTGCTCAACATAAGATGCAAAAAAATGCACGAACCATCATAATCAATGTAACATTGTCTAGCAACTGTTAGGCGTAATCATGCTTTTCCCCTTACACGCCTGGCACGTGGAGAAGCGGCTAGCGGCAGTCTTCCTACCCCCACAACATAGAAGGATCAGTAGGTGGATAGCATCTCGCCGCCCCTCCTACATTCAACAGTACGTACCATTCCACTTCGCCCCCTTCGTACCCCTCCTCTATCCCTCACTACAACACTCGCACGCACCGCTTCTTACGCTCCTCCATCTAACGAGACACAAAACTAAGAAATGCTGGCTCGAGCATGGTAACTGTGTGGATGTCACTTGTGATGCGACGTGTTTAAACATTTAAAAAATATGAGTTTACAAACGTTCATATCACTATAGTGAAAGGCTTCATTAACAGACTTGCGTTTTAAACAAATTTAAGTACCTTTCAAATGATAGGGCAAATTATGGTGCATTTAAAAACTATCGCAATGGTGGACGTGATGCTATAGACCATACTCGCAATAACGCAGTTCCACTGTACCTTGCTCTCCAGGCGACTATGCATGTGTATGCAGTTTTTCACAACTCAAATCAGCTTGTTATCCTTCTTATCTAATTTTGCATATAGTTCACTCCGATTTATCTGTTGCAGCTGCAGCACGGTCATTAGCATGACATATCGCTTGAATAAATGGTACGGATAATTTTTCTTATTTCAAAATTTATTTACATCCCTTACGACTCCTCTGCATTGACTCTGTAAAGTTTTATTACTTGACTGACTAGATGTGTCATTATTAGGCACCTAACATCAGTGCCACCTTTATTCCACACCTTGTACCTATCATTCGTACGTGCATAAACTCTTCCGTCAATCGTGAACGTATGAACACGGGAAATACTGTCATATGAGTTATGACCAGTGCTACACTACCCGTCTGTAGCTGAGAGCTTTCTTCCCCTCCACCACTAGTTGTGAATGACAGGGTCAGAGGAAGGGGGGTGGGCATTGACTTGTAATTCGCATACTTTCTGGATTCATACTTTTCACTGTTGAGTAATATGTGTGCTGGAGATGGCCCAGGGTGGATGCTGACCCAGCCGCTGTGGCTGCTGAAGTTGACTGGAACAAGTGCCCCAAACTAAGGCGATGGTGGTGCTGCGGTCAGCCCGGGGAAGGCTACTGGTCCAGCGACACTGGAACCAGGGATTCGCGATCCCTAGTGGAACGTGTTGTTCCTAACGGAGGTCGGCGTCAATCAGGTTTAGTCGGCCATCAGTCTTGATCGGATTTTGAAATAAGTAGTGGGAGGGAGCTGGGAGGTGAGGCCTTTACAGCTGACGGGTGGCTTGAGCTCATTCCTGGGGTGTTATGCTGCCAAGTGCAGTTGGGGCTGGGTTACAGCTCCAGTTGGCTTTGGAGGTCGCAGCTGCCTTACTTTCATGCCACTTTGTACCACTCCTTTGGATGTACGGCATACAGGTAGGTGCAAATATTGGCCTCTTGAGAGGAGAATAGGCAACAATGTTCCCTAGCTAGGTTTAGAACCAAGCCGATTTGAACACAGTCTTACCCTGTTAGTCCAACAACAACTGTGGGTGTATGTCCAAAGGTGGGCAGTCCTTAAGAACCGGTCTATCACTCCTTCCAGCATCAGTTCAGCGCGGTGGATGGAGTGAATTGACTGGACTAGCTGACTGGCAGCCCTTGAATTGTGTTGCTAGTGGCTCTGCCTTACTGCGCACCAGGTGCACAGTACGGGTGGCCGTTGACTGGGTGTGTTTTATGATGTACGTGTGCCTGGTTAAGGGAGCCCGCAGTCCTACTCTAGATTCGGTAATTGGTTTGTCAAAGACAATGTCTCCTGCTTTACCCAGGTGGGCTGACGTCTACAGAGGATAAAATTACAAGTCACCCTAGAATTAGCACTCGGAGGTTTGAGAGAAAACGTGTTTATTCCGTGAGGAATAGTAGATGTGGTGACCCGTACTACCTCCTAACTAATCAGGAACTGAATGGATGTAAACTATGTAAACCAGGTGAAGGGGATCTGGGTCTAAGCTGGACAAGTGCTGATGCAGCTAGGTAGCTATAATAACAACTGTCCCTAACTATCTCAATGCTGTTGTCCAGAAGGGACTTCGAGGGCCTCTACCCAGAAGGGTAGTGAGTCTGTTCAACACTACCAGAAGGGTAGGCTGTTCAAGGGGTTTGAAGACTTCTTCGGGGGGGGGGCTGCTAGTGCAGGTCTTGAGAGCTTCTGGTAGTTCGCGAAGACCAACGTTGGGGTCAGCAGAGAGCCCCAGCACATGAGGTGGTGGAACGAGCTGCTGGAGATGAACCCAGAAGTACAAATGGTGAACAACATCCGTTGCACTGCTATATATTCTACCTGCCCGCTGGTTCGTCAGGGGTGCGGGGGTCAGGCAGCGAGCTCCTCCTCCTGGGGAGCATTGCTCTCTAGCGTGATCCCTTGGCCCATGGCCGAACCACGCGTCTCTGTAATGCTGGGTTGCCTTGATTGAGTGAGCTGAGGGGCTTAACTAGGCTGCTTGGTGAGCCTCAATCACACATGAGGGGGTGGCATGATGTCTGACATAAGGGCGAACGATCTTGGCTGACTTGTCCGTGAGTGCCCCGGCAACTAGGGGCATACTTGTAGGCTCTTGTACCAAGTCATTTTGGAGTTCAAACCCTGCCGGGGGTAACGTGATGATATGTACAGATGATGCAAAGTCGTGTTTATATCAATGTCAAATAAGTGTCACGCATCAATCGCCCCTCCTCTGTTGCAATGTACTCTCATCTGGGCGTGAAAAGAAAATTTGGTGGGAGTGATGTAGTACTGTCACTCGCAAGAAAGTCTAGTTGGCTTCTGTAGCGCTCCTCTTCTGTGTGCTGTCTCGCTCTAGCGTGCCGGCTGGCTTGGCGAGTGGCCAACTAATGGGTTAGGATAACTGTCATGCGGTAATGGCCTGGTGTCGCGTGAGTGCCCGCGTCCCTTCATTTCTTATGTAATAGCGTGCCGCTTGCACAAGTCAGCTGAATGCTGTGTTTATATACAAAAATCATTTTACAGATTTTAAAGAAAACAACTTTACAGGCGGCACAAAAAAACATTTGAACACTAGAGTATATACAATTCCCACTTGTCTGCTGGCCATCTTGCGGACAAAGTCAGAGATTGTCGAGGGCAAGGTCCAGGATGGACATTACCCCTCAAAGTGCAGGCTGTGGTTCAACCCTGGTCAGGGTGGGTTGGATGCTCCTCCGGTCAGTGTCTGGTGGATGTTCTGACTCGAGGGGTAGGGGGCTCGACCTCGCGGGAGAGGGGGTGCTTCAGCAGCTGAGGATCGTCCTCCCTTTCTTCCTCTTCCTCGGCTTGTGGTTCTGATGCCTCGACCTCGCGGTCTTGAGCTCCACGGGGGCAAGGGCGCATTTGCCCTCGGGTTACCTTGCAGATACGTCACCTGACGTCCTCCGCCCACTACACGTTATCCTGGCATCCCACTATGGTCAAAAGCCCTTCCCACTTATCTGCGAGGTCTGCTCTGAATTGACCTCATGCCTTACCGAATGGGCGACCGCCAACATGTTTCCTTCTCTAGGAGGGAGTGGAGGGGTGCCATCTGTTGGACAATGTTGAGCACAAAATCACGTAGCCAGTTACATAAGCCTAAGAAGCGACGCAACTACTTCTTGTTGGTTTGTTCCTCTGCCTCCTCAATGGCCCGTATTGATGCAGCTTGGGGGTAGTTATCCTCGGGTGTGACTACATGCTGTAGGTAGTCGATAGTAGTCTTTCCGAAGTGCCTTTTGGAAAGCTTGCAAGTTAGGCTGTGCAACTCGAGTCTCTCCAGGACTCGCTGCAGGTGTCCACAGCGCTCCTCGCATGACTTTGAATAAACAATTATGTCGTCCAAGTATGAGAAACAAAACTGCCCCACAAATCCGGTAAGAACTTTGGCGGACATGAGCCTCTGGAAGGTGGCAGGGGCGTTCTTGGGTCCGAATGGCATTACTCTGAATTGTAAGATGTCGCCCTCTGGAGTAGTAAGTGCCGTATACTTCCGGCTGTCGGGGTGCACCACGATCTGCCGGTACCCTGACAGCATGTCGAGAGTGCTGAAGATTTGGCTTCCTCTATATCTCGGAGAGTGTGGGTCAGGTTAATGTCTGGCGGTTCGATGGGGTGTTTTCATGTAGTTCAGATCCTTTGTGACTAATACCACACGTGAATTATACTGCGAATCAGACGGTTCCACGATCCCCTGCTCCTTTATCTCCTGAACTTGGGTCATAATAAGGTGCTGCCTCCGTTCAGACACTCGTTATGGTTGGTTATACAATGGCACTTCAGTGGTGTGCTGACTCTTATATTGGATGCTACGTGTCTGGCGTAGCAATTCTCCTTGGCTGAAAGTTCCGGGATTTTCTTAAGTTCAGCAAATTCCGGTTCGCCTAGATGGTTGTTTATATATTAGGGAGCAATTGGTGGTGGGATCGCCGCGTCAGGGCTGTGTTCCTTATTGGCGGTCACCCAGTGCTTGTCTCCAATATGTATATGTGCTGTTGGCCGTGGTCCATTATGCACTGTTGACGTAGCCAGGGTTGCCCCAAGATCACTGCTTCCATGATGTCAGGTGAAACCACAAATTTTTGTGGGTTTGCATGACTGTATATTCCACGGTCATGGTGGTGCGATCATCGACCTTGAGGGCCGGTCTTGTTGTGCCGTGCGTACAAAGTGGGTTTGAGGGCGAAGTGATGCTCTTTGTGAGGAGTGAGCACGTCGCTTCTCACGAAGTTGCCTGTGGTTGCGAAATCTAGTAAGGCTAGTATTCTGTGCTCATTAATTTCAACATCTATGTGGGGGGCTTTGGGTGGTTCACGTTCCTCATCTAGTCTCTGTAGGCTGATGGGCCTGTGGTTTCTGGTGGTGGTGGCTCGCTTCACACCCCAGCGGTGGCATTTCCTGCCCGGTTGGGTCCTTTAACCTCCGCTTGCCTCTGCCGGGGGTCAGTCGCCCTGGTAGTTCTCCCTTCCCCCGCCCGCCTCTGGACTGTCTGCTTGACTGGGCAGTTCTGGTTAAAGTGCCGTTCCGGGCAGAATCAGCACTTATGGAGCATAATGTAGAGATGCAGGAGCCGGGGAGGATTTTCCTTTCTCTAGGGCTGCTTATTTGGCTCCATATTCCTACTGGTACGCGGTTTGTCCAGCAGGGTCTGTGCCTTGTAATTTTTCTGTTTCCCATGCCCACTCATGCGAGCTCATCGACGGTCTTTGGTTTCGGGATTTGTAACAGATTACGAAATATGGGGAGGAGCATGCATGTAATGTGGCCCACGCATCTCTCATTGTTTCCCTCGGGAAGGTTGGTAACGACCGGGTGTAGTCGGCCAGCGGTCTTGATTGGGGGCTGAAATGAGTAGTGGGAGGGAGCTGGGAGGTGAGGTCTCTCCAGTTGGCGGGTGGCTTGAGCTTGTTCCTGGGGGGGGGTATGCTGCCAAGTGCAGTTAGGGCAGGGTTACAGTTCCCGTTAGCTTTGGAGGCCGCAGCTGCCTTCTTTTCATGCCACTTCGTACCACTCCTTTGGGTGTACGGCATACAGGTAGGTGCAAATATCGGCCTCACGAGAGGAGAGCAGGCGACAATGTTCCCTAGCTGGTGTAGAACCAAGCCGAAACCAAACCGACCAGAGTCGTATCCAATTATTCCAACCGGCGACAATTCAGCGCGGTTGTTGGAGTAGTGAATTTACCCTGGAAGTCTGACAACGACGTTGGGTGTATGTCCAAAGGTGGGCAGTCCTCAAGAACCAGTCTATCACTCCTTCCAGCTTTAGTTCAGCATGGTGGATGGAGTGAATTGCCTGGACTAGCTGACTGACAGCCTTTGGATTGTGTTGCTGGTGGTTGTGGCTCTGCCTTGCTGCGCACCATGTGCACAGTACGGGTGGCCATCAACTGGGTGTGTTTTAGGACGTACCTGCGCCTGGTTAAGGGAGCCTGCAGTCCTACTCTAGGTTCGGTAATTGTTTTGTCAAAGACGCTGTTTCCTGCTTTACCCAGGTGGACTGACTTCTACACAGGATAAAATCACAGTCACCCTAGAATTAGCACTCAGAGGTGTGAGAAAAAACGTGTTTATTCCGTGAGGAATAGACACGGTGGCCCGTACTACCTCCTAACTAATCAGGAACTGAATGGAAGTAAACTACGTAAACCAGGTGATGGGGACCTGGCTCTAAGCTGGACAAGTGCAGATACGGCTAGGTAGCTATAATAACAACTGTCCCTAACTATCTCAATGCAGTTGTCCAGAAGGGACCATGAAGGCCTCTACCAGAAGGGTAGTGGGTGTTTAACCCTACCAGAAGGGTAGTGGGTGTTTAACACTACCAGAAGGGTAGTGGGTGTTTAACACTACCAGAAGGGTAGTTGGTTGCCGTTACCGGAGGGGTAGGCTTTTCAAGGGGTTAGAAGACTTCTTCGAGGGGATTGCTGGTGCAGGTCTTGAAGAGCTTCTGGTAGTTCGTGAAGACTTAAAGGTCAGCAGAGAGCCCCAGCACACAAGGTGGTGGAGTGAGCTGCTGGAGATAAACCCAGAAGTACAACTGGAGAACAACTTCCGTTCCTCGGTGTTGCACGGCTATATATTCTACCTGCTCGCCGGCTCATCTGGGTTGCGGGCTGCAAGCTCCTCCTGAGTGGAGCTTTGCTCTCTAGTGTGATCCCTCGTCCTGTGGCGGAACTATGCACCTCTGTAATGCTGGGTTTGCCTTGGTTGCGCGATCTTAGTCGCTTAACTTGGCTGCTTCGTTAGCCTCAATCATACATGAGGGGGTGGCGTGACATCTGACATAAGGGCGACTAATCTTGACTGATATGTCCGTAGGTGCCTTCGCAACTAGGGGCATACTTGTAGACTCTCGTAGCAAATCGTTTCGGGGTTTAAACCCCACCTGGGGTAACATGGGGATACATACAGATGAGAAGAAGTCATGTTTATATCCATGTCAAATAAGCGTTACGCATCACATTTCTACTGAATGTGTCTCTTTGACTATGTTTTGTTATTGTTGAAATTCCGCTACTTGAAGTTTGTGGTGAAAACTGGAAATATGTACATGGTCTTGAGCTTTAGTCATTCCAGTATATAATTGACATTTCTTATTATTTCTGTAGTTAGTACTAGCAGTTGATTTATTGTAATAATAGATTTGCTATTATGTTCAATTTTGCAATATAAAAGTGAATAGTTACACAATGGCGATAAAAAACTTAAAGCCTAAATCTTATATTTCATTATTATTTTAGTAGGGATGGGTCGGTTCGGTTCTTCGGTTCCAATCCAATTTATACCGGTTTTTTTGGTTTGACTCCGAACCGGTTTTAGGTTAACAACTACTGGGTTCTCGTGTCTAAAAAGCAATAAATTTACTGCAAAACTCTGTCCTTACAAAAATAACTACCTCCTGTATAGAGTTCCCTTTTCCCCAAAAACAAAGGAAAAAAATTCTGGGGTGCCTGCCATACATGAAAAAAAAATTAAGGAGTGGTAGTCATAAACTGTTTGATGATCAGGCCTCTCTCTTCTCTGTCTTTATCACTCAGCCTGCTCCTGTAAGCAACACTGCTAGCCCATCCATACATTTCTCCATGCCTTCTTTGTTTCCCTGTAAGGCAGAGAATAGCCAAGTCAAGGGGGCTGGAGAAGCAAATGCCACAAGCCTAAAAAGGCTTGTGGCATTCCTACACAGCAAAAAAAAACCAGCAGGTTACTGCATAAAAGAAGCAAAAAAAAAAAGGAACCCAAGGGGGTGGGGGAGGGGGCACAGTCACTATGTAAAAGAAGCAATAAGAAAAGGGAAGCAGGCAGGTAGAAAAAGCAAAAAGAAAAAGGGCTCCAGTTGGTAAAAGAAGCAAAAAGAAAAAGGAAGCAGGTCACCCACTGGAGTTGTTGACATTCTTTTAATGACCATAGGTTAAAGTCACGACTTTTAGCACTGCCAGTTATTTAGTTAAAGTATTTTCCAAACATATCACAATCATCACCTATTAATGTAAAAGAAAAAGAATAATTTGTTACATATTTATTAACCTTAAATAAATTTAATACAAGTTTATCTGTATACATTAAATCTTATCTTCACACTTTGTTATTGTTCTATTCTTCGGTAGGTTAAAAGAAACATTTAATGAATTTTACCTGCATTGGTTGAATGAAGTTGCAAGCAAAATGCAAGTATTAAAAATGGAACCGAATACTGGAACCCATATTAAAATTTTAGAATCGGAACCGGAACCGATATTTTTTGTTATTCGACCCATCCCTAATTTTTAGTTAATTAATTTAAGTTATCCATATTTTTAACACAAACGTAGCTACGCTGAGGTAATACTAACGAAGTAAATAAAAGGACTGGTTTTCTTTTATGGATTCTATGTTTTGGTGATGCTGGCCATGACACTGCTGTTCTGTTACATTGTTTGAGACATGTAAATTTTGAGGCCAATTTTATAGTTACAGAAAAAATCGTAAGAAAAGTTTTTATTTGTTTCAAATTATATTTGGCAATGTATACAATTTGGACTGAATTAAATTTTAATGAATACAAATTAAACTATGTCCTAATTATGCACATTTGAAAATAAGGTAAAGTCAATAATAAACAATTAATTCAATCAGATGAATTAGTATTTGCAAAGTCTTGAAACCGTAGAGATTTCTGTCAGACAAGGTGACGTTTCAGACTGTTATTTTATTTCTATTTCAGACTGTTATTTTATTTCTATGATTAGTGTGACAAGTGAGTATTTGACCGAAATGTTACTTTTCTATGATGTTAACAAAGATTTTAATGTGTTTTCCCACAAAGCAACATAAATAACTTTTATGTCGTTTTGAATCCAGCTACAATGTGATGGTATAGATGAGCTCATCTTTAAGTCCATGCTATTTCAGTAACAACATAGCCATTTATATTATGTATAAGATCATTAATAATAGTAATAATAATGTCAGAGTGTCCATCAAAGTTTATTTATGATACAGCTGATCAGGAAAATAAATGGATCAGTGAGATGAAGAAGGTAAAGATTCCATGTAGAGGAACTTTTGGGAAATGCNTGATGGTATAGATGAGCTCATCTTTAAGTCCATGCTATTTCAGTAACAACATAGCCATTTATATTATGTATAAGACCATTAATAATAGTAATAATAATGTCAGAGTGTCCATCAAAGTTTATTTATGATAGAGCTGATCAGGAAAATAAATGGATCAGTGAGATGAAGAAGGTAAAGATTCCATGTAGAGGAACTTTTGGGAAATGCNAGCTGATCAGGAAAATAAATGGATCAGTGAGATGAAGAAGGTAAAGATTCCATGTAGAGGAACTTTTGGGAAATGCGAAAGAGCTGTTTATTTTTTGATACTAATGGCCAAAAGCAAAAACGTACAATTACAAAGATGATCTAAAGAACCAAATTAACAATGATAACATGGTCTGATATACATAATCTACATATTCTGTATGTAAAAGTGAGCGAAATATGTTGGAATCTTTCCCTTCTTTAACTCAATTGAATTAACATGCTGGAAAAAAAATGTTATTACAGAATCTGCGATAATTATTTCCCAAATATATTTGAGGCCTATAATTAATACAACTATTATTTTACACGTCCTCTGGTAAAACAAACATAGTAAAAATTTCTTACAAAATATCAAATGCTCTAACAGCAAGTCCATCTCACAAAAAAAGCTTGAGACATGTTAGTCACTTTCCCTGTCCACATGAGAAGTAGGCTACAATAACATCTGATTGTAGAAGTCTTTGCAGTTATCAGGAACATAATGGACGATTTTTGCAAGATTGCCAAACTTTTTCTTCTTGATGGGAATCTTCTCGTCGTACGCAATGATAGTAGGAATGGCAACATCACCACCCTTGTACAATTCAAAGTCATCACTGAGAAGACCATCAATAAAGTTATGACAAGTTACAATTTTCCAATTTAGAACCACTTTGTTTGCTTCCCAGTCGCGTAGTAGTTTTGTTGAAAAATGCATGCTACCACGCTTTGAAGTACTCCCTGAGTGTGTATGAGCTTTATCTCAGAAGCTGGTAGTGTCTTCTTGGCCTTGCGTATCATTTTGTTATATTGATCTGGTGAATATATTCTGTCAAGGCAGCGAACACCTTTATTACTGCAAAATCACAGTCGCATGGAAGGAAACCGTGACCCCCGAATCGGAAAATAAATGTGGACACTTCCCAAGCTTCCAGTCATAGTGACATTAAAAACCTCACTTGGGTGATTCTAGTTTTGCCCTGGGCAGGCATCACAAAAAAAATGTATCTCTTTGATTTCAGGAGACAGTTTGTTGACAATATAGTCATGTAAAAACATCACCATTAACACTGCAGTGCAAACGGTAATGAACAGCAGACTGCTCTGTCGGGATATTGGATCATTATGAGGCTACTGAGCCCAAGAAGGACCATGATCCCGCCAATGCATTAGTAGTGTTACAAAGTTTTCCTTTGTTATCTCACTGGCTGTGTCTACCCCTCAGGATGTAAATGGCTATCTCAATTTATGTTGGCCAAAATGTGGAATCTTTGCCTTCTTATTCTCACCTATTCAAATATATATGTGCGTGTGTGTGTGTGTGTAGTTTTTTTTCTTCTTTTTTTTTTAGCGTAGGTGTGGGGTGGATTATTAAAATATATGCTTAATATGTTGAAAACTAATTATTAAGTGAAATACTTAGAGCTGCATATTCCCAGTATTTTCTCAAAACAGAATCACATTATGTTTAGTGAATTCCTGTAAGACTGTAAAATATTAATGGTAGTGTATAGTTTCCTTGTCAAAAATATGACTTACAGCAAAAGTGGCAGGTACTTTGAAACGTGAATTTTTAGTTTTTACTTCCCATTCAGAAGAACTTTTCTTGAAATTCCAAACTAAATTTATGTTTAGTCCTAACAGAAAAATATATGATGCTAATAGACTAAGTCCAGAATTGGATAACTTGCATATGTTAATAATTTATTTAATTTTTGAAAATGATTCCAAAAGAATGTTTATATTGTTTTAAAATTGTAAACTAATGCATATTTCTATCTTAGATTTCATAGCCTTCGTGTTCACCAGAAAAATTCATGTTGCAAGCCTACATAACCATGGCACTTTTAAGCTTNTTCTGCAATCAGAGTCGGCCTTACACACTAAACTAAATCTGAACTTACGCCATGACAACAGGACATATATATGAAAACACTGTATGCTTTGGTTCAGAATTCAGGACACTTTTCACCCTAATTTGAAGTCCCAAGCTTCTGTGCCACAGGGGAGGGTTTGTGCTAGATTCAGTGAGAACTAGCGGAAAATATTGCAGTGGCATTCAGGCAAGAGTTCAAGGGCAATCGCCCCCTCCCTAAAGCACCTTAAAGAAAAATTATTTAAACGACACAATCAACATAATTTGTCAATCACTCGAAAGAATGCATCACATTACACACAGCACTGGTGGAAGTGAAGACAATGCGGAGGTNACATAATTTGTCAATCACTCGAAAGAATGCATCACATTACACACAGCACTGGTGGAAGTGAAGACAATGCGGAGGTATATAATGCCTACTCATTTTTATTTTCAAATTCATTTTGTAGATTTTGAGTGAGTACGAAGATTCAAGGATGTGGAATAAGTCAAGATGAAACTAGTTTTGCTATATGTGTGACATCTGTGCTCGTGGTTGTATTGATCTTACTCGCCGACTGGGATAAGTGTTTTTAGTTTGTGCGCTTCCTGTTAAAATTTTTTACGAAATAATAAATACTGAGCTGTTGCTATGAATTTGACTGAGTTTTCTGTTCTTAGGCGTAGTACACATGAGACTTTGCGTGACAAGAAAGGGATAACCTTTTACTCATGCTGTAGGCTACACAGTTTCTTGCGTCACAAGTACAGAACTTATTATTCACTGTTTGTTTCGCCATGTTTACCTTCAAGATGTGTGTATATGTTATNGTAGGCTACACAGTTTCTTGCGTCACAAGTACAGAACTTATTATTCACTGTTTGTTTCGCCATGTTTACCTTCAAGATGTGTGTATATGTTATGTTTTTATGTGTGTATCTTATAACCATTGTGTGAGGAATTCAACTCAGATTATAGAAACACACTCAGTTGCAAATTATTTGATCAAGAAAATTTTTTCATTTCATCAAAAGCATCTGTGTTAATTTGTTTTAATTTTCNCTCAGTTGCAAATTATTTGATCAAGAAAATTTTTTCATTTCATCAAAAGCATCTGTGTTAATTTGTTTTAATTTTCTATACACCTAAATGGGAAGGTATAATTTCTCAAAACTGTTTGTTTAAAAAAAAAAAATTGGCCAAAATATTAGGAACTGTATACTAGGCCAACCCTGATTTTTAATAATATTTGTTACAAAACTGTTAGGCCCGTTAGACAGTGAGAATAATAAGTATCTGTATCAATGACCTGGACTCTTAAAAATAATTACATCCGAGTTGCACCCACACTGCAAAATATAAACGGATACCGATTAACAGGACTGGCTTTACTGAACATTCACCATGACATAAAAATAGATTTTAATAAAGTCATTGACTTTTATACCAGGAAACAACAAAGGGGATTAGAATTTGCCCTGTAAGGCATTCTGTAAAATTAACGTGGTGTTTATTTTAGAAAACTGTGCTAATCAATGAGGTAATATTAATTTTTAGTGAAAGTATTTATTTTCAACATGTTCCATTAACTGTACTAGCTAATTTGAGTGAAAGAGATGCCGCGGAGGTGTAGTGGTCAGACTACTTATCACCTCTCACCACAGTGAACTGGGATGATTAATGTGGTTCAATCCCGAGTTTCCCATGTGGGAAACGTGGCGGACATTGCTGCTGTCCCGTTGGTTTTTTTAGAGTACTTCCATTTCTCCTAGCACAGTATTTTGTCGCTGCTCCATATTCATTTCACTTCACCCTCATCAGTGCTGCCAACCTCCCATGTTGCAGTCTGGGGTGCAGGAGTCTGTGTGTTTGAATCCTATGTAAGGCATGGGTGTTAGTTTAAGTTACGTCATAAGTTAGTTTGTAAGCTGTCCACTGATAAGCCTTCAGACATAACACTGGAGGATGTTAATAAGTCCTTTCCAATCAATCAGTCTCATCAGCGCTGAAGACCTCAGCCGTTAAGTGCCGCACATATCTGTCACTATCACGATATATTTACAAATATCTTGAAGAAATATCCGACCAATACATCTTTAAAATCAGACCGACACATAGGGTACCAGGGCAGAAATGGCTGTGTAATGTTTGCAGGGTGATCGATTCTGACACTATAACTAAGTGGTCTTGGTGACTAATAACACGGTTGAGATAAATGCTGTCTTCTCCCCCCTCCCTGAAACGTACTTCTGAATCTGTGCCTGGTGGTATTGCTGCTGTATTGCTAATGATGTTAAGACATGACAGCACTTATTTTCCATTTTCATTCATTGTAGGTTTTAGCATCGTATATAAAAATCACTATGACAGTCACAAGAGAAAAGTAGGAAGGGGTGGGGCAAGTGGCCATCACCCCTCCACTTTTAGCCAGCAGAGGCGTTGCCCTTCCCCCCTCCACCAGGTGGTCGGCCACTACCTCAGTTTGTAATAAGTATAATTTATAGTAACTTCCTGCCTCATTCCTTTCCAAATATAATGGTATTTTCGTGTTTTAATTGATTTGGTTTTGTAAAAATTGTAATACGTATTTAATTCATAATGTTCCGTTTTTCAGGATAATTTTATGATTCGCATCGACTTTTCAAGCAGAAATTCAGCTTTGTATTCCCTTAAATATTTGTAACTTGTGTTGTTTAAAACCTTGGCATAAATGAAAATAAATGCTACATTTGTGCATAACTTCTTGCACAAACATACAACGCACATTGATACAGATAAGATTAATATATATTAAAATGAACATGGGCCCTCCCCACCTTTAAGCCCCCCCCCATGCCCGCCCCGCCCCTTCCTCGCCACTCACGGGAAACTAAAATTTGGTCTCTATGGTGTATGATGACAGTTAATATATGGCTTATTTTTATATTTATTGAATTTTGTTTTAACTCACTCAAAAATAGCTGTAATTATAATGATACATCCCAGATATTAATCTTAAAAAAAATCATGCTCTTCTTGTCATCCATGTCGTCTGCGATGGTAGCGTTTACACAGTTAACGCCTTTCTGATGCCGAATGTCACACTCGTGCATTATTCGACCCCGCTGTTAACAGCAGCTCAAATTTATTCACTCACCCACTTCTAACAGCCAAAACTAACTAGCGGGTCTTTGCAGCTGAAAACGTATCCTGGGGTGCAATTATCATTCACTTTTCTGCTTATAGGGAGATGCTTTACGTCTTGGAAAAAATAAGCTGCGTGGAAGTCACCACAGCACGAAGTGTAGCGGTCAAGTACCTATCGGAATATCGTAAACTCTACATTAATTATTAGTCTTAGTATTCGTGTTGTACAGTAACCAAAACTTGTTTATATTATATTTCTACTGGTAATGTGGTCATCAACAAAATTTGGTGATACAGGTCAGCAAATCAAACTAAATTTGCTGGAAATTTAAAATTATGCAGTAGTACAAATTTGCTATTTTATAGATATTAATAGCACAGTGTTCTCAGCATAGAATACAACTGAGACAGTCGTATCGCTGATCGTCCATTTGTTGAACTATAACATTGGTTTATGCTGAGCAATTTATTTGTATTTCTGAATAACCTCCGTTATATGAAATATAAGGAACTAGCAAATGTTTGTTAAATAATCTTCAGACATCCGAAAGAAAGCAAAACTCTACTACTGTACTGCTGTCCCAGAGAATCCAGTATACAGCCACGAATGTGTGGAAATTCTAAGAAGTGATAAGCTGCTGTGTTACAGGTCATTATCTCCGGGCACCCGGATTGTGCGTCTTGCTATTCTGCCTCCTCCCAGGCAGGCACATAATGGTCCACGCTCGCTGGTTACCTACCTACAGGCTCTACATATTCTGTAGCTCACATAAGCAATGCCATCTCTGGAGGCAGATTCACATTAAGTTTCCCTTCCTTTCAACCTTAACAAGTTCAAAACTTCACAATTTTATTTATTATCAAAATTGTACATAGAGAAGTGCTTATTTACGATCTTTAAAGTTGAACAATGATAAATTCTGGAGAGTTTGGCAATTTAACTTGATTAGCTGCTAACAAATTTCCCAATAAAAACACTAAATAAAATAAAAAATTGAAACACAAATCAGTGTGTGCTTAGATGGCATTTTTCAAAGCTGATGTTCATTATTCAGTTAAAACCAAGACACATTTTTAAAAAAATATTAAAATCTAGTACAAGTAGGCACTCTGAAGGAGTCAAAGCCACTTTGTGTACAAGCAAAAATTCACAAACACTAACATATTCAAAATACATTAAAATTCTTGACATTATTTAAATGACATGTGAGCATTTACAAATTAATTAAAAAAAACTGAGCAGGCAGGTCGTTGGCAACCTGAAACCAACAAATCTGTCATTTGCCAAAGCGAATGCAGTCTTTTTCAACTGTCGCGCAGACACAAACAAAGGTAAACGAATAAAGATATTAAAACACATTACATTACAAAATTAGGAACATTCTCAGGGAACTAAACGGTAACCTGATAGCAATCAAAACCAAAACGTAATTTGGACAGGGCTGCCAGAAAGTAATTTAGAATGCTACGGACACACAGCTGCTACCCTATTCCACACACGAACTAGTCCCAACACATTACATTAAAAATACATGTAAACAGCTAAAATGAAAATGCTAAAACCATGATCCACCTGCTGCAATGCCCTAAGAGGACTCTGCCACTACCGTGATGACCGGAGAAACAAGTCAGACCAGAAGTAAACACTAAAAAAGTGACAGAGAAGGCAGCAACACAGCCTTATATAAACTTGCCATAGAGGCGACACTGTCATAGCATGCATGTGCAGAGGGAGGGGAATGACAAAGAGCAAGTAGAGAAGGAGAAGAAGAAGGGGTAGGGGAACAGAGACGAAGACTCGAGCGGAGTGGTGACCAAATAAAAAGTCCATATCTCGAGGAGCGTGGCACGAACCTCGCAGTATAAGACAAATAAAAGTGGATAGCAATTTTACAAACTGGTAACACATATTATGAATACGTCTAAACATAGCCTTGTAGGCAGTGTTTATTCACTGTTTTTGAGGAAGCTTAGGGAAAAGTAAAATGGTTCCTAGCTCATTAATTAAAACGTGATTAAGCGAAACGATTTAATGGTACTGTAGAGTACAAGTATCAGCAAGATATAATATAGTTTCAATATTTACAATGACTGAGATAAGCAAGAGCTGTCACTTTCACTATCACTATCACTAAACATTTCTTGCTCACTGCAGCTGTCATGGTGTGAATTTTTTTTTGCTTTCATCGTCTGTGTCATCACTGTGTCACTATCCAGTTTGATTAAGAACTCATGTACTGCTAACTCCATGAGGCAGTCATCCTTCCAGTACTCGTCTTCAATTCCTTCAACGTGTCTGCAATTTCCCACCCACTAGAAGCCATAGAAGCCATAACAAAGGCTTCTATGGCTTCTAGTGTTTGTTTCTGTAAGACTTGCAGTGATAAATCTCCAGTCATGTTGTGAGCTCTGATATGATGTATAATCTTAGCCTGGGCTATTTCTATGGCATTGAAATCGCACATATAAGGGGGCAATCTAAGTACAGTACTGCCATGTTGCTGGAATACCCTCTCAACACCGAATATTTTCTCTCTTGGTCTAAGGTTTTCAAGCAATTCAGTAAGAGTAGCTTTTCTTATTGTTTTGTTGCAAGTGACCCCTTTTCCTTGTAACCACACCACGACTACTTTCTTCGCATCATATTTTGATGGCCTTTCTACTTCGTTCGAATGATATGGTGCATTGTCCAAAACTCACAGAATTTGGTAGCAGATTTGGTAAAACTTGCTTGGAAATCCACTTCTCAAAATTCAAAGCATTCATCTGCCCGTGATATTCTCCTGTCATTGAATTTATCTTCAAAATTAACTCTCCACCCGGAAGAAAGCCTTCTTGCGACCTGATGTGTACAACAGTAAGTCTGTTTGCTGCATTACCACTTTCTACCAAACCTTCAACGTCACCTTTCTTTTGCCAGCATTTCTTAAATGTCAAATTAGTGTCATTTCACGTTTCATCAATGTAAAACCTCTTCCTGCCTTCTCTACTCAACTGTTTAATTGTTGTCAAATACTTTGAACGCCACGCGACAATATCAGCTCTTTCAACAAGAAGCACCCGCTTCTTTTGTGATCTTTTCCACAAGAAGCCCATGTCTTTGAGCAGTCTTCGAAGAGACTACTCACTCCAATTCCAGTTAATCTTTTCACCCAGAACTGGCATAATTTTACCTACCGTTAGTACGATTTTCTTGAAGGCGTAAAATTCTCTAGTAGTGTCCCTTATCACTAAGCTATCAATAACAATTTTCGTAGTTTCTTTGGTCTGAAATGACAGAAAAAGTTGACATGATGTCTGGTTGGAAATGGCAGTGATATCACATCAGACAAATGTTTCTTTGGTGGCAGACAGAGACACTGGATATAACTCACTGAGGGGGAGTTTGAATGATCTGTCGCCAAGTGGTAACCCTGCTTCAGTATAGGGTGGGGCGTGTAGCCCTGCGACATGGCATGATGAAGTCAGGTGTGGCGATGACGGCTCTACGCACAGTAGACTTTGACAAGGGCACTCTGTTACNGCGACATGGCATGATGAAGTCGGGTGTGGCGATGACGGCTCTACGCACAGTAGACTTTGACAAGGGCACTCTGTTACCTGCAGTGCGCTTCGCCTGAAGTAGATCCTTGCTTGGCGGCTACTGGCTGGAACTGGAGCCCTGTCTTGGGGCGACGGTAGTGGTGCTGGTTGAGTTGGTCAGCTCCAACAGCGGGCTGCTGGACGTCGCAGACTGGAAGTACGGGCAGGGAATACCCAAGGGTACTGGAAGTCCTAGTCGTAGACGGACTACGACCGGGTGAGGAGCTCCGGCGATCTTCTGGGGTGGCTGGAAAAGAGAGCTAAGGGGAACTGGGAGGTGAGGACTCACCAGTTGTTGGACGACTTGAGCTCAATCGTATAGGGAGGGACTATTGAAGGCAGACGGCAATAGGTTGCAGAGCAAATGACTAGTGTGTGTCCTTGTGTGTTTGCGGGTTGCGTCTCTGCTGCTTACTTAGGGGCAGCGCTGGGCTNGCCAGTTGTTGGACGACTTGAGCTCAATCGTATAGGGAGGGACTATTGAAGGCAGACGGCAATAGGTTGCAGAGCAAATGACTAGTGTGTGTCCTTGTGTGTTTGCGGGTTGCGTCTCTGCTGCTTACTTAGGGNGCAATAGGTTGCAGAGCAAATGACTAGTGTGTGTCCTTGTGTGTTTGCGGGTTGCGTCTCTGCTGCTTACTTAGGGGCAGCGCTGGGCTTCGTTGTCGGCTTCTGTCATACACGGGGGTGATTACAAGACACATTACGTCTGACATAATGTCATAGACGGCTTCGGTTGCCGTGTGTTTTGCATTGCAGTATCATTGTACTGGAATATCAAGCTTTAGAGTAACACTATTTATTAAATTACAAAAAAAGGTACATGTGAGAGCACATGAAAGTACACATAAAAAAAATTACTCAAATTTTGGGATGGGCTTGGGCCAGTCAGGTCCACCCCTGGCTACATCTGTGAAACATATAACTGTATACAGGTAATGCATGTCCTAAAGCTTTAACTGAACAATAAGTATATAAAAGAACGAACAAATTTATTTTCCCTATGAATTTGTTTTCTTCGAAATACTCAGATTTACAGTAAACTCCCAATTTTCAGGCTGGCTAAGGGTTCACGGATAACCAATATTCACAGTTAAAGCAATAGGGGGGGGTGGAAGTGTTTACTTTAGGCCTACATACTGTACACGTAGGTTATGTAAACAAATAATATTGTCATATAAGAATTCAATTTTTTCACAGCCAGTGTGTGGCAAAGTCATAAAAGTCATAACATCATCACATACACAAAAATCCTGTCAACTGATGCATGAACGATTGCAAGAAAATTTCATGTTGGCTATTTTGACAGTCTACATTTGCACAATAGACCCCGGAAAAATATGTGGGCAGGAAGGAGATCACAGATAAAATGTCAATATATTTTATTTTATATTGTTACAAAACGGCTGTTATTAGTGTAACAAATTAATCTTCATTCTAGAATAATGTGTATGTGATAGTTTAGCTTCGTTTGTCTCTTCTTCTTTGTCTGTAGCTAGTGCTTGCTGCTAACATCGCCATGTGCATGCTTTATATTAATTGAAGAGGCCGCACATCTATCGCACAGTATTTAAAATAATATTTCTGCATTAATTTGACATAATATATTTCAAACCCAAGTTGTTTTGAGCCCGCACGAGATGAATAACTTACTTTTATAAGGACATGATAAATGGATTTTTTTGCGACAGCTCNAGTTGTTTTGAGCCCGCACGAGATGAATAACTTACTTTTATAAGGACATGATAAATGGATTTTTTTGCGACAGCTGCAAAATAGGCGATCGTGCTGCCATCTGTTGGCCAGTGCGCGCAGCTCTCTTTGGAAACTACGCCCCCATGAAATGACTAGTTTTTCATGTGTAAAATGCAAATATGCGATCAAATTCTCAGAGTTTTAAATTATCCACGAGCTCTATAAATATTTTAACATAACATATTTCAGTGTGAAATGATTCTGCCTGCTAATAATTTGGATTCGGTGTGCAATCGCCAAGCCTTTCAGAGGCCAGTTCGCCATTTTGGTTTTTTTTTTTGTCTTGGCTCTTTTCCCACTTTAGCAACAAAGCAAAAATTAATGTTATTTATTTAATTAAACCAGGCATTGTTTGCAATGAAATCATTTTTACTGCAANAGTTGTTTTGAGCCCGCACGAGATGAATAACTTACTTTTATAAGGACATGATAAATGGATTTTTTTGCGACAGCTCCAAAATAGGCAATCGTGCTGCCATCTGTTGGCCAGTGCGCGTAGCTCTCTTTGGAAACTACGCCCCCATGAAATGACTAGTTTTTCATGTGTAAAATGCAAATATGCAATCAAATTCTCAGTGTTTTAAATTATCCACGAGCTCTATAAATATTTTAACATAACATATTTCAGTGTGAAATGATTCTGCCTGCTAATAATTTGGATTCGGTGTGCAATCGCCAAGCCTTTCAGAGGCCAGTTCGCCATTTTGGTTTTTTTTTGTCTTGGCTCTTTTCCCACTTCAGCAACAAAGCAAAAATTAATGTTATTTATTTAATTAAACCAGGCATTGTTTGCAATGAAATCATTTTTACTGCAANAGCAACAAAGCAAAAATTAATGTTATTTATTTAATTAAACCAGGCATTGTTTGCAATGAAATCATTTTTACTGCAAATAAAATTTATGCTAATGTGATATTTTGTCATCCAGTCGCACTTGTTGCAATCGTTAATTTATAAATATCCTCTGCGTATACAAACTACTGTAAACTACATTATCTTGCCTTTTTGAAGAACATATGCCAGTTTTAATCGTGAAATACTTTATTATTATGAATGAAAATGTGCTGTCTGGCAATTTCTCCAAATTCTTAACACTTCCAAGTTTCACATATATTCACTGTTAAAAGCATGTGTAAATATAGTACCCAAATACTTTTAATATTAAAAAATTAATCAGTACTGCTTCACCCAACTGCAGCCTGGTAATTAACAGCATGCCCATGGCTTATTAATAGCAGCGGCGCACGACTGTCAGCAGCTGTTCAATATTTGACTTTGAACTGGTGGCTCCATGGTTAAGCCGCCCGTGGTAAATCAGGAGTTTACTGTATTGCCATATTTCTTTGGTATAGGCAAATAAAACAAAATATTGAAGGCCTTTTCTTTAGAAAAAATGTTTTAAATTGAGTTTGAAGTGTGTTTATAGTAACACAAACTGTTTGTGTAAAAGTATCAAAAAATCATTTTTCCATCTAAAAATTTTAAATGTATATAACGATTTTGGACTGCCGATTGTGGAATTAACATCATTACATAAATTTCTATATTTAGTACATTTTAACAGAAACTTCTAATATTCAAATACAATAATGAGTAGCTTCAACATGCACATCACAAATTCCAGTTAAGTAATTTTGAGGACTGTGCCAAATTCACAATTTTTGAATAAAATCTGTTCAATGGTTTGGTTGATTAAAAATATTACTTGCATTAATTACTGAAAAGTCAATGATGACACTTTACTACTTGTGTAATGTTTTAAAAGCATACCAGTTCAGTCAAGAAAATTAACCCTTGCCTTTGTAACTTTTACGTGAGGTATTTAACTTANTGTTTTAAAAGCATACCAGTTCAGTCAAGAAAATTAACCCTTGCCTTTGTAACTTTTACGTGAGGTATTTAACTTAATCTGTCAAAGTGACTAAAAATTAACAAAATTTCATCACATTGCAGATGTATCAAGGGTTCTGACTGGCTGGCACATGAAGTGCATTACAAGGGTTTGGTACAAAACTCATGATTCTAAAACAGCTGAATATTTTGTAGTGGTATCTAAACACCATGTTTCAAGTTCTCATTCAAACTCCAAGAATTATTTTTTGGTGTAAAAATGGCTAAAACGGTTGCTTTCAGAAACACATAGTACTTTCTTCTTATAAGTGTGCCATTAAAATATAGGTTTACTGCTGAAAGTCACGTTTAGGCGAGTCACCGGCAGAAAGACAGCATGAAAGTTGAGCGCCTTGTGAGTACAGGTGACAAAGCTAGTGAGGAGTGAGCAAGAGTTCGCCTTACAGTTCGCTTGTTTCAAGGACTCGATTGCACAAAATAATTGCAGGTAGTTGGAACCCTTAATAGGAGATATGGTGAACAGTGTAAGCATTGTGTTCTTACCTTCGCTTTCCTGAAATTCGTTGAGGCTCATCAGGTGTCTCTCGGCTTTGTTTACAAATTCCTTTGATTGACGCCTTACTCCCGTGTACTTTGCAGCTCTCTCTTTTTGCTTTGTTAATAGGAACCAACAAACTTTTATTCTTTGCCTCTTNTATAGGTTTACTGCTGAAAGTCACGTTTAGGCGAGTCACCGGCAGAAAGACAGCATGAAAGTTGAGCGCCTTGTGGGTACAGGTGACAAAGCTAGTGAGGAGTGAGCAAGAGTTCGCCTTACAGTTCGCTCGTTTCAAGGACTCGATTGCACAAAATAATTGCAGGTAGTTGGAACCCTTAATAGGAGATATGGTGAACAGTGTAAGCATTGTGTTCTTACCTTCGCTTTCCTGAAATTCTTTGAGGCTCATCAGGTGTCTCTCGGCTTTGTTTACAAATTCCTTTGATTGACGCATTACTCCCGTGTACTTTGCAGCTCTCTCTTTTTGCTTTGTTAATAGGAACCAACAAACTTTTATTCTTTGCCTCTTCATGACAAGTTTCTACAACACTCCTCATAACTTCTCTTTCCTTGCTGTGCATAACTTGTTTATATCTCTTGGGCCACGTTCTACTCATCATTGTTCACAGTCTGTCACTACTGCAAGGAACGATGGATAATGTGTTTTGTACGATGCATAGCATGTCATTGAGGCGTGACTATTATCTTCCTTAACCCCTAACAGCCCTGCCAAACGTCTTCCTCACCGCCGTGCTGCGAGCCATCATGAATTTTGGCAACAACAGTACTCTGGGCTGGAAGGCTGCTTCAAGGGGTAGAATGCAACCAGGTCGCCAAAGTGGTCATGCATNGGCAACAACAGTACTCTGGGCTGGAAGGCTGCTTCAAGGGGTAGAATGCAACCAGGTCGCCAAAGTGGTCATGCATTCAGCATGGGTTGCCTGCGCTCGGGGGACAGTAGACCTCATGGACCCACTGAAAGGTGTGGGAGCTGACTTTGCAGGAGTCTAGTAATGGCATGGTATAGCTTTTGGGGGGCGCAGTTGAGGCGGAGGCTTAAGAAGGATCACATACATCGCCCATGACATGTCATCCTAAGCAGTGTTTTCAAAACCGCTCTGTTGGTCGCAAACAGCCTTCACATACCACCTTGTTGTAATTCTGTCAGTAGCTGGAAAATCCCTCTCGTAGTCTGATAATAAATCTGCCCTGCCACTGCTCCTTATCTCTATACGTATGTGTATCATAAATATATTCAGATTTGATGTAAAAAAGCAGTGAAAAATTGTTTTATTGTAAGATGTAAAAATTATTAATCCATAATTGATAAATTCTGGTGAATGTTGAAAAGCTCTGTAAACATACTGGTAGCAGAGGTGCCAAGTACTACAGATTTTCCGTAGTTTGTACGAATAACCTGGCCTCATTGCATAATTACGGATGTAACTAAAGTAGTAATGTGTCAAGTAGGGGTGAGCAAAGATGGAAATCTCATTTCAAAACAAATTTTTTAAAATATTTGCAAATTTGGATCAAATATTGAATAGAATATCAAATCAATGGGTTTTGTTGACAAGTACACATTGCACCAATAATATTTTTTTTCAATTTAATAAATACATACATTTTCNAATCAATGGGTTTTGTTGACAAGTACACATTGCACCAATAATATTTTTTTTCAATTTAATAAATACATACATTTTTACAAGATAGGTAAAAGGCAGATAAAAAAAGACATGTTTTCCACTGATTTACAAAAAAAATGAATCATAGTTTTTTTACCATGTAAGTACATATATTGCCTTTCATGCTAAACAAATCTAAAAAACTAACTGAAAATGAATCCAGGCTTAGGGAATATTTAAAAGTAGCATATCTGTTATAAAGATTTAAAAATCATTTTTCATTACATCAGCATATTTATTGACTTAATGCAAAATAATACTAAATAATAAACTAATAATGTGTGGAGCATACAAAACAGAATAATGAATTGCAGTGCTCATGTTTTTACAACCCAGTAGTTATTTGTTGTACTTTTAATTCAAATTGTGTATCTAAACAGTGTGATTCAATATAATATGGTTCTATTACTTTGCGTACGTATACATTATTAAATTACAAGAGTTAATGTTGTGGAGTGTCAAGTTTATTTAAATTTTGTTTGATCTCCATCTTTGTCTTTTACAAATATGCATGGTAACTGTTCCATTCCTTTATTACTTGTGCTATGATTCGGTCAATGGAACACTGTTGGCTATATGGGTATTCCAAGGCCACTCAAATTGGCATGAAGTGAAGCATAGCTATGAAAAATTTCCCGTTTTTTAAAATTACATTACTGAGATTTAAGTTTGTAAAACTTACAATTTGATCTCCTATTTATCACACTGTAATGTATTAAGGTGATGTTGAACATGAGGGAAATAAACATATATTACCATTTAAAATCTGCGGTGCCGAATGAAGTTAGGGAAGATAATGAAGTGTTTCATAATATAAAAAGGGTTTTTTTTTTTATATAATTCTGTTTTGCTATTTTGTGAGTAAAATTAGATACTGACAAATATTTTACACCGAAATGCAGTTTGGACTAATTTGTGGGTATTCTGTTGAGTTGAGGTTATGTTTTCATGATTATGCCATGTGTATGGCAGTGTCACATAACAAACACATGCCATTTTAACATTTTTTTATATGTACTCTCAAATCTTGATTCTAGTGTCGAAAATTGATTTGGCTGTAACTATCACAATTGATTTCTCGAACCAAAGACGTTTCCACTACAATACTTGGTTAAATATTACTTTTAATTTCCATTTGTGCCTATCATTGATTTATTTCTATTAAAAACAAATGTAATAAATTATGCTAGCATGTATTTTCAAATTTTGTGTATTGCAAGACTTTGACTTCTACATTTGTTATCACAAGTCAACTGTCCTTTAAAAAAAAAAAAAAAAAAAACGCACATGTTGGAATACAAATTTGCAAAACTGAAAACATAAAAATTTGTGTATTGATGGGCAAGTTTGATTTTTACATCTTTGAGTTGAGTCGAGTTGAGTCAAGTCAAGTTGTATGAAACTCCAGTTGAGTCAAATTGAGTTCAGTATATAATTTTCANGTTGAGTCGAGTTGAGTCAAGTCAAGTTGTATGAAACTCCAGTTGAGTCAAATTGAGTTCAGTATATAATTTTCAAGTTAAAATTGAGTTTGCTCCCCTCTTATAGTAATGGTTTACCAAGAAAAAAAGTTTTTAACTAGTTTCTACTAATAACAATAATCATTTGCCTAGTTAAAGGATTCCCAGTGCTACATTTTCCATCCCATTAATGAGTGAATTACTATGGTAGTAACAGTAATGTCAGCCACATGATGCTGTTAGGAAAAAACATATAAACTGTTATAGGTGTGTAGTGGGAGAGTAACTTTCAGACTGGTTCATCAGCATGTCACTGTAGTCCACATTTGAAGTTTTTGTTAATAGTTGTTAATTTTTTTTTCATACACAGGTTTTTAAACAGTAATCACAGCAGAAAAATTACAAGTTTACCATATTTATGCTGAAGATGTGACATGCCATATGATAAAGAGTGTGAAATGCATATGAAAAAAAGTCATGAAATCAGCATTCACTGTGCAAGAGATTCTGTAAAAAGTTAACCATTACATTTATGAAAATTATGTTATTCTTAAACTATAAAAGTAAGGTTGGATCTCTGATTACCATTTTTTGAAATTTCATATGTTCATGTTTATTAAATACAGAGTGACAAATATGAAGAAATTCTTCAGAAGAAACCCAGTTGATTATTGTAAAATCGGAGAGGAAGAAAAGNATACAGAGTGACAAATATGAAGAAATTCTTCAGAAGAAACCCAGTTGATTATTGTAAAATCGGAGAGGAAGAAAAGGGAAACAACATATTTGTTGACATAACACTGAAAAGCACAAGATCTCAATTTAATTATAAGTAACTGTTAATTTCCTTCTGCTGCGCGTCATGGATTCTGCAATTTTATCACATTTTCATACTGGTTCAGGATATGGTAGTTAACGAGAGCGCTGAGAGATGCGAGGCACTGTGCACACACTCATTAATTTCAGAAGGTTATCACAGTTGCCGCTTTTGCTCCATATAACTTACCGTATTTCTTACAAGTAATTATAGTGAAAACACTCATGTAAAAAGCATTTACAAAAGAACAAGAATAGAGGACACGTACTTTTTCTGCAAGGCAGAAAATAAACAGAGATCACTCTCTAAGTCATGGATGAATAGCAGGGAAGTAGTTCTTTATATACAGATATATTAATATGTTTGTGTAATATACACTGGAGAGCCAAAAAAACTGGTATAGGCGTGCACCTGCAAATAACAGGTATGGAACCAATCAGAGTAACGCGATGCAGTCGGCAGCACCTATATAAGACAACAAGCATCTGGCAAAGTTGCTAGATCGGTCACTACTGCTACAATGGCAGGTTATCAAAATTTCAGTGAGTTTGAACATGGTGTTATAATCGGCGCACGAGAGATGGGACATAGCATCTCTGAGGTAGCAATAAAATTTGGATTTTTGCGTAAGACCATTTCACGAGTGTACCGTGAATATCGGGAATCTGGTAAAACATCAAATCTTTGACATCACTGCGGCCAGAAAAAGACCGTGAACGAACGGACAAACGAGGACTGATGAGAATCATTAAACGTGACAGACGTGCAACCCTTTCTCAAATTGGCGCAGATTTCAATGCTGTGGCATCAACAAGTGCCAGCATGTGAACTATTCAATGGACCACCATTGATATGGGATTTCAGAGCCGAAGGCCACTCGTGTACTGTTGTTCGCCGCACGACACAAAGCTTTACGCCTCGCCTGGGCCCGCCAACACCGCCATTGGACTGTTGATGACTGGAAACACGTTGCCTGGTCTGATGAGTCTCGTTTCCAATTATATCGGGCGGATGGACGTGTACGGGTATGTAGACATCCTCATGAATTCATGGACTCTACATGTCAACATGGAACTGTTCAAGCTTGTGGAGGCTCTGTCAAGGTATGGGGCGTGTGCAGTTGGCGTGAAATGAGACCCCTGATACGTCTAGATACGACTCTTGACAGGTGACAGATATGTAAGCATCCTGTCCGATCACCTGCAANGGTATGGGGCGTGTGCAGTTGGTGTGAAATGGGACCCCTGATACGTCTAGATACGACTCTTGACAGGTGACAGATATGTAAGCATCCTGTCCGATCACCTGCAACCATTCTGTCCATTGTGCATTCCGGCGGACGTGGACCATTCCTCCAGCAAGACAATGCAACACCACACACGTCGAGAGTTGCTACCTAGTGGCTCCAGGAACACTCTTCTGACTTTAGACACTTCCATTGTCCGCCTAAATCACCAGACATGAACATTATTGAGCATATCTGGGATGGTTTGCAACGTGCTGTTCAGAAGAGATCTCCACCGCCTCGCACTACTATGGATTTGTGGACTGCCCTGCAGGATTCATGATGTGAATTGCCTCCTGCATACCTTCAGACATTAGTTGTGTCCATGCCACGTCGTCTTGCGGCACTTCTGCGTGCTCGCGGGGGCCCTACACGATATTAGGCAGGTGTACCAGTTTTTTTGGCTCTTCAGTGTAATATTAACATTACACCTGCATAAAATATTTTAACATTGTTACTGATACCTAAGTACTCAATTATTTAAACAGTTATGGTTTTGCTTATATGCAGCAGAATTACAAAGTAAATATGTAGGCATAGGTAAAGATTTAATAGATGTGTTTTTATTGGAATATTGAGGGGGAATAACCAATGATAAATATTAGTGAATTTACAGGACTTCAGGTGCACATGTAAAGCCACAATAAATATCTAATTTTTTTTTTAAATTCTACTTCTGGGTTATAGACTGTATAAATTTTTACAATAAATTGTATTTCCAAATCGTAATGCAATTTTTGTATATGTAAAACAGTAGTCACTAAAAATTTATTTTCTATTGCATAGTTGATAACGGATTATTTGAAATCCAAATTCTATGTTACACTTTAGTGTAGAGGCCTATGAACATCTAAACAATTTTTATGATCAAAATAATTGCAATTTTTTTTTAAGTGCACATATTTGCCAGGAGAGGCTGGTGTGAAAACAAGTGTGCTCAAGCATGTTTGTTACTGAAAACCTGGTCTACTGTACATTGCATTCTTGTTCCGTTGACTGAATCATGGAACAAGTAATAAAGGAATGGAACAGTTACCGTGCGTATTTGTAGAAGATTCAGATGGAGATCAAACAAAATTTAAATAAACTTGACACTCCACAACATTAACTCATGTAATTTAATAATGTATACGTACGCAAAGTAATAGAACCATATTATATTGAATCACACTGTTTAGATACACAATTTGAATAAAAAGTCCACCACATAGGCAGTGCAGCGCTAAAGCATGGACTTAATTGCAAATTTTGATGTTTAAGTGTTGGAAGTGGGTCAAAATTGGTCAAAAATTCCCCAAAATATGTATAGTGACTGGCCTGTAACGACTACTTTATTTCTGGAAACTGTGAGAGGTAATTCATTAAGGTTCTACTGTATTTATATTCCATGATGTTAACTTGTTCAAGCATCAAGTTACAAAGTTCACCAAGTACCGCAGCTGCTGCTTGAAGTCAGATACAGTAATTTTTATTTGAAAAGTGGAGTAAGGCCTTATTGCAAGAAACATTTCATTGAAACATATTGTATTTCAAGCTGCTGTATCAATGATAGGTGTATCTTTTACAAATATTTGATCTCCTGTTATATTAAATATACATATTTAAACACTGTCCATCATGTGATATAATGCTGCATTTCAATGTATTCAAATGATCAAGTTAGGTGTTTTGGTCTGTCTGTGTTTGTCTGCTTGGAGAACCAGTGATTTAATTTTTTTTTAGTCTGCTTTTGCTACGGTGATGTATTGTAGTGCCAAGTGGTTACATTTGAATTGCATCAAAACATCTTTGTAGCAGTTTTTTGTAATAGGTATTGTATGTACATATTAGGTTGCAGATGAGAGTTTTGGAGAAATGCATGAAAAGGCAGTAAGTTTGTCAAATTGATGTTTTAGGATGAAGTTCCTGCTGCTCTTCTAGATGCCCACGTGAAGAATGTGGAAGCTTCGTGCACCGATGGAAAGTTCGACCCATCAGCCGGCCTAGCGCAGGTTAGTTACAGGATCACAGAGATTTACTCAGGAAATAAATAAAGCATGTTACTATTAATAGCTCTTGTTTCAGAGTGGTATTGCGGGTACGGAACCTGAAAAGGATGAAGACAGAGATGGAGAGAAGGAAAAGAGAGATGGAGAGAAAGAAGGTGAGGAAAAGACACCAGAGAGTGTTGAAAAGAAAGAAGAGAAAGTGGAGCCAATGGAACTAGACAAGAAACCAGAAGAGCAGGACCAAGAGAGTAGAGATGTTAGTGGAGTCCAGATAAAGGATGAGAGTAAAGACGAAATGGAAACGGGAGAGAGTGAAGAAACTGCTATAGTGCCAGCAGGTAAGGGCATCGTACATTTAATTTTGTTTTATAAGAACTTACAAATAACTGTTAGAGCAGGGCGTGCATATGTGAAGATAGGAGAAGTTGTTGGCACATTGTGTTGTGATATACAGGAGGAGAGACGGAGCGTGAGCGGTTAGTGAAAGATGCCCAGCTACAGTCTGCTGCAGCAGCTGCACTGGCAGCGGCAGCAGTCAAGGCCAAGCACCTAGCTGCAGTGGAGGAGCGTAAGATTAAGTCACTGGTGGCGCTCTTGGTGGAGACACAGATGAAGAAGTTGGAGATCAAGCTGCGACACTTTGAGGAGCTAGAGACGACAATGGAGCGGGAGCGGGAGGGGCTGGAGTACCAGCGGCAGCAGCTCATCACCGAGCGTCAGCAGTTCCACCTGGAGCAGCTGAAAGCAGCAGAGTTTCGTGCTAGGCAGCAGGCGCACCANACTCCCAGCAACAGGGACCCGCCACACCAAGTACCACACCCACCCCTCCCTCACCACAGGCCACTGCTGCGCCCTCCCCATCTCCCGCGCAACCTTCCCCTCAGCAGTCAGCCTAGGCACCCCCCTTCCAGCCGCTTCTGTGGACTGGTTAGCAGCAGACTTGTTCTTTACGGTGCATAGAAAGGGAAGGTGTCTTCCACTAGGTTTGCACGTGTACATAAATGACTATAAAACCATACACATCTTAATGTGTAGAGCAGTGTGTGTCAAGGCCATAAAGTATGGCAGAATTACATTCATCTGTTGTAATTTGAGTGTATTAAATATACATTCGGTTTTCTTTTCTAAACATGTGGGGATAAACAGTGATACATTTCATTGTCGTTTTCTATGAAGTGGTAAGAGAAAATTTTTGTTTAGTTACCTCTCAAATTTTTCAACTTTTTCACTGTTGTCGTTAATGTTTTTAGAAAAAATTTTAGAACATTCCACTTTGAAAGGAATACCTTACATTGGAAATATCATTTCTCTGGTCAAAATTTTCTTGCGTTGTGATTTATTATTTCCTGTGGTATATAAGTGATGCCTTTTTCTGTAGGAAAGTGACTTACAGTAGTAGAAAAACCTAACTTTTTGCATGTGGCTGTTATGCACAATTACAATCAAATTTTAAACATAGTATCACAAACTGAGACACTATTAAAAACATTTCCTGTGAGACAACCACATATGAATGATACATTTAATAAATAAAATTGTATTTACAGGTTTTTATAAAAGTGACTGAAGGAAGTGTCGAAAAGCTGAACTTTTTTGTGTGTTACTTTTTTATAATAATATTATACTTCAGGGTGATTAGATCACTGCAAGTAGTTTTGTGGCAGTATTTTTATTTTTACCTGTTTGTACAAAACATGAGGTAAGAAAAATTTTTCTTATTAAAACCATTTAAATCCAATACTAAATTAAATTTTATTGGTGTCTAAAGCACTTTGCAGGGGAAATGCATGTGCAAAATAAAATGTATTTTTTTGCAGGCGTTACAATAAATACAATTTGTAGCATAATTCTCGTAGTTGAGCATTGTAATTGAAGTGCAGTAGAATCTTTCTATAACAATCCCATTTATAATGACTGTCTTTTAAGGCCGGTAAGCGCTAGCCAATACCTATTTCTCCACCCACCCTCTGCCCCTCAGGCAGCCGAATGTTTCCGCGTGAGATGCGACTACTGTCACATGTTTGTCCTGCCATTGTGTTCTTGCTCACTTGCCTTCTCACTTTGCTTGTATTATTACAATTTATATTTCTCTTGGTTTTTGGTCACTGTTTTTTGACGACTTATTACGCTTAGTTTTTTGTATTCTGATTTGGTAACTTTTTTGGCTTGATTTTGTAAACTATTGTTGACAATCTATGCCTTTTATACGGAATTGCGATTTTGTTCAAAGGAGCAGAAAGGGAGCCAACTTGTCACGCTATATGTAGACTGTTTATGGCAAAGTGAGCACTTTTGAAAGCCCTTTGTAGTTTCTTCTTTATTTAGTTTGTGTATCGTTTCACCTCATGTTGTATTAACCCTATGTAGTTGGTACTCTAGGAGTAGGATTTTTTTTCGCCTTACTTGATTCACATAAATATTTTTGGAAGTTTCTTTAAATAACTTGAATTTTGAAATTTATAAGACCTTATAATCAGGAAATTAGTAAAATGTTCAATAATACACAATATCTTTCATCAAGCATGTGCAAAGGTCTTTTTTTAAATGTGAAGCGAAGTTGAAGCGAAGCTTACATCATGCGAAGGAATTTGAAGAAAAATCGAAGTTGAAGGATTTTCTAAATATATTTATTTATATATTAATTTATAGTAGGCTACAGTTTTCAGAAAGTAATAATTATACATTTAGATACCTACAAACTTTATAAAAACTGCCATAATGCAAAATATGTTATGTTACACTATAAGTATTAATTTTATACTAGTTACAGATTTAGTAAAATTGCTAAAAATAATGCCTTAGTTTGCAGAAGGAAATAAATGCTAACTTACCTCAAAACATTTCAACATTAAAACATTCTTGAAAACTATGGTAAAGAAACATATCACTGCAATCACTAAAGAAATAAGAACTAACAATGTTTGTAAACAGTGCTTCAAATTTGAAACCTCAAGAATATAGCCTATGTAAAGAAAACAAGAGCAGCATTCATTTACTCAAGGTATTTAGCATTGTCATGCAGAAAAACTTGTTGATGGACATGTTCTGGGAGCAGATTGTGGTACCTCTGCGTCACAACATTTCCTGCCGTGGAAAACAACCGCTCACTGCTGGCTTGAGTCGCAGGTAATCCCAGATATTTGAATGCAATTTTTGACACTCTTGGATAGATGTTCTTGTTTTCACTCCACCAGAGCAATGGGTTATTTTTTATGTCTCTGCGCCTCTCATTTAAGTATCGGTTCAATTCATCAACACAGTCACCACCTTTTGACTCATTTGGCAGTTCTTCAAACGCAGACCAGAGAGAAGAAGTGCAACTGCTTGGCTCTTGTGTTACTTCATCTTGACAAATGTTTACCTCTACATTCATTTTCTTTAATTCACTTTCCAAAGTAGCTACAGCAACTACTTTGTTAACCAAAGCTCCTCTAAATCTTGGATCTGCAATCATTGCAGGTAAGTAAACAGAGTCTTGTTTGTAGATACCAAATTTGGATTTTAAAGCCTTCAACAAATTTCTTGCAAACATAATTCCTTCTGTTTTATATGTAGAATACAACTTGTCAGGTGTGATTGATTCTAAGCCATGCAAAATTACTATTACCATAGACAAAGTGGGATAGCTGTCACCACTCAGCTCTTCTGTTGCATCTGTAAGAGGTTGAATAATCTCTAGAAGCCCATTCATATGCCTCCATTCCTGTGGTGTAAGCATTTGCACATCGCTGGTGTTTTTTGGGTTACCCATTTCTGCACTCAATGCAGCCTGCATTTCCAGGAGCCTTTTTAACATTTGGTGTTCACTTGACCACCTAGTGTCAATATATTGGATTTCTTCTAACTCTGATAATTCTAATTTTCTTGCATATAGTGAAGACCCTCTCTAGCGGTACTGCTCCGTGTGTAATGGTCTACTATTGCCTTGCACTTTGTAAATAGCGTGGCCACTCCTGCTGTTTCTTTCTTAGCTTCAGTAATAGCATTCTGCAAGGTGTGGGCAAAACACTGAACTGGTGTGAATGAACGAGTGGCAGCACTTCTGAAGTTGGCCCCATTGTCAGTTACACAGTAGATTGGAATGGCTGAATCGCACAGGTGTTCCCCAGTCTTCCAGTGTCTGGCACAAAGCTGCACTTATGTTCTAGCTGGTGTTAGATTCATTCATAAGAATGATATCCATGGTGAAAGAGTTGCCTACAAACTGAGGTGTTAAATAGTGGCAAGTGATGCTCATATACTTATCCACAGCTGCAGATGTCCGACCATCAGAGGAAATGTTGAGTGACAGTAGGGATGGGTACGTCTGTTTTTAGCATTGATTTCATTTTGTTTTGAATTTCTGCAAAAAGAGCAGGTACGTAGTTGTTGGAGAATGTGGTAATTTGGTGCTACATTGGAGTTAGCCATAAGGTCAACAAATCCCTCCTCTTGGACAAAACTGTAGGGGAGNCTTTTGAGACAACATTAAGAACGACAAAACAAAGGCTTATACCAATTTACAGCTTATTATCTTTCATTCCGAGGTTAAACTCCTAATATGACTGGGCTAGTCGTGTAATTTTGTCCAATTATGCTAGTCCTGTACTCGGGGGCTGATGGCTTCGGTGATTCTAAATGTGTCACGCCAACTTATATCATTCCCTGCCTTGCGGGCATGGATGGCGATAGTTCCATTTGCTGGGTTTGTTGGTTATCTAATCTCAGCACGAACACATCAATATCTTTTTTATTTGCGTGGGTTCCGGTATGGTCCAGTATTAGGCTGCTTACTTTTGACACTGTTTACACTAAATGTTCTCTCGCGGACGGCCTGCTATTCCCCAGCGGAGACTCATGTGGGGTGGAAACACGTGTTATACTCTTTGAAGTTTATGCACATCTTTTCTTGGTTTACGCAATATTCTGCCTGACAAATGAACCCTGCTTGTTGTTTGGGTACTCACCAGTTGCTAGATGAAGCTAGTGCTCTGGGAGTGTTAGCTGGTATGTGCATGATGGTGAANTGTTTAATTATTTTTTCTAATAATTTAACGAAACGGCACAAATTTGAAATATATTTCCAGCCCGTAACATAAGAATGATTAACTTTAAAAAATACGCTATCTGTTGACCATAAAAAGAGTTACGGAAAACTTCGCCGTGACGTGCTGCGCGCTATCTATCGGATATTTTGCGAGCGAGCTATTACCAGCCAGAAATTAACCTCTTTCCTGCGCGATATATAACGAATTTACAAACATATGCCAATAGTTATATTTTTCCACGAGCTCTGCATAATTTTTAAAGTAACATATATTTCATGTACAACGATTTGGAGTAAAAGTCATTTATATTCGGCCGGTAATCGTTCGTCTACGTAAATTATACGCCATATTGTTCTCTCGAAACCCATCTCCTTAATTCTGTAGACACGCGTGAATAGTTTTTAATTGTTGTAATCGCGGGCCACCTTTCCGGAGGGCAGCGGTCTTTACCGTTCACAAGATCCTCGCGCACGTGAAGCATATCTCCTGGTCCGGTTGTTTGCTGTGGCGCGGTCGCGCAAGGTTGTGAGCACTTGACGACCGGTTGGCTGTGACGTCAGTCTATTGTCCCATGCGGGCCTGACCTATGCCACAAAATGGCAGCGCGGACTGCGTTCTTCCTAGTCAAGCAGCACAAATGGAAAATTTTAAGTCCGACTGTCCTTTATTCGCAGGATTTGCACACATGTGTTTGTCACACTTTATTTTTGCCAAACCTAGTTGGGCAAGACATTTAACATTACCTGAGCGGTCGGGGATAGTAATATGGACGTCGTCAGGTTACTATGTTAAGAAAAGTCTGAATATTACACAAAATTCCTATTTCTATTAGAATGGGCGACAGCTCACTGCTTAGCATGAAGTCACAATTCTCAGGATTGTGGGCCGAACTACCATGTGGCTGTATCCCCTGACACACACAGTACTAATTTACAGGAAAATGTAAGGTATTCAGGCTCCCCAGCACACCTTAATATTACATTTTGACCTCTATAAATGAAAAATACCTCCTTGAGGCGTTGATGACTTCCTGGATAGGGCCAGGGCCCGGAATACAACACTACAATGAGAACACACCAGTTTCGGTTAACTCAAGTAAATTGTATTCGGCAAATAGTGTACACAGTTACATGTATACAATGCAAATTAAAGTGGATCTGACTCACAAGGCCTACCAGTGGCCATTACTGTACAAAAAAGGCCAAGAATGGCATGAAAACTTACTATAGTAATTAAACCTCCAGGGTAGGTGAATTGAGCTGACAGAAGAGTGCTGCGAACGCTGGGAAGACTGTTGGTAAACTAAATAAAAGCTCCAGTAAATTATGTTAACCTATTGCAGTTAAGTGTTCAGAACAAATTATGAGAGTACCCCGCAACACGACGCACATTCTGCATTTAAGATGGGTGGAATCAAACTGCTGGAGATGGCCCGAGTCAGTGGCGTCCTTGCCGAGACCTCGCTAAACACCACGACGAAATTTAGTTAACTGGCCTCATTAACGTATAACTTGAAACATATTCACATCAAACACTGGAATGTTCTGAGCGAGTTTTTTTAATCCTGTAGATTGTTAAGAGTTCTTAATTAGGCACTTATTTTACTAAAAACAAGTGTTTATGTGGTGCCTTGCAGAGTATGTGAGAAATTTAGGTCGTTTAAGTTTTGGGTAATCTACGACCGGAATGGTCTGGTTGAAAGAAAGTGTAATTATATCCCACGTCACTAATTGGCTTGATTAGAAACAAAATTACACTCGGCAAATTATATAGAACACTTCAAATACACTAGCCTTGCTTCGCTACACCTCATTAAATATGCACGTGGTGTGGACTTATTCTGCTATTATTTCGCAATCCCATNCGGCAAATTATATAGAACACTTCAAATACACTAGCCTTGCTTCGCTACACCTCATTAAATATGCACGTGGTGTGGATATTCTGCTATTATTTCGCAATCCCCTATGGGAGAATTTATGAACAATTGCCCTTGGGCGATAATTCTAATGCTATTTACTACACATTCTAACACTTGATTCCTATCATAAATACAGAGATCTCTCTAGGGACACCACCATCAATCCATTGGATCACTCGGTATCGGATCATGACCCATTCCCACGTGAACGATGCAGACATGCATCGGATGCACAATGTGCGTGTTCCGTGGGGCGCATTTGTGCAGCGACTGTGGGCTGATGATGTGATGATAATTGCCATGTCAGACCACACAGGAGTGGTCCACGTCAGTAGGTTGTGTATTGTCTGTCTCATATAATTTGGTGAGATTTTGACGGTCAGTGCGTGGCAACTTGAAGTATACGAAACAAACAACGTGCCATTTACAAATCCTGTGTCAGCTAGTGTATGAAGAAACAAAATTTAATATTACGTTGGCTATTATTAATGCACTGCCGACGCACATCAGACAAGCAGAAAATACGGGGATAAGAAAGAGTTCTTATATTTATTAATACAATTTATTTCACTTGGTCATAAAACAGCGGTTTTTATTGTTACAAACCAAACTTTGTGCAAAAGGTGGTATAGGTGTTCAAAATGAAATGCACATCAAAACGATCCGTATTAAAATTAAAAAACTCTTAACCTTGAGAGATATTTTCATATTGTTCCCCCAATCACCGTCCATGCTTTCCATGCGCGCTTGAAATTAATTCGAAAAGCCTACAGAAATATCGCAGGGTATTATTGAATTATTTTTTCAAAAAATTTGACGAAATTTATTTTAAACTTGTGTCCTATAAAGCCAGTCATAGATGAAAAATAAACTTTAGAAAGGTTGGATCAGCAGACGGGCCAACTTGCTGCCACCTGTTGAGAAACACATTCCACTCACAAAAGCACTGCAATGCCTTCCCTGCCATCTGCCACATGGGGAAGCACTAACTAGCCAGAAAAATAGCTTTCTTGTGTAAAATAACAAATTTACTAACATAAACCAATAGTGTTCTTTTTCCGCGAGCTCTGTATAATTTTTAAAGGAACATGAATTTCCGCGTACAGCGATTTTGTTTACTAGTAATTACATTTGGGCCGGTAATCGTTACGTCTACGTCCATTACACGCCATGTTGTTCTGCCGCCCATTTTGCAAAGTCGTTGATGAGTTGAATGAAAATGCATTGTCAAGCAAGTTCCCAAAATTATTTTTATTTCAATTCATAACATATTAGTTGTAACATCCAAAGTGTAATAAGAACTACAATTACTGTCTCGCAAATGTTAACCCAAATTTGCTGCCCCAGAAAAATTAAAAAAGAGTTAGCAAATATTTATTTTTTTGCACGGTTTTATTTTTTTACTTCTATAACCTTTGAATTATACGCCATATTGTTCTCTCGAAACCCATCTCCTTAATTCTGTAGACACGCGTGAATAGTTTTTAAGCAATTCTAACGTTATTCCACGTCACATATTTCCAACTCGAATATATTAGCTATAACGTCCAAAGTGTAATAATAGATACAACAGACCGTCTCGCAAATTTTAACCCAAATTCACTATCTCGGACAAATTAAAAAAGTTATCAAATATCTAATTTTTTGCAACACCTTATATTTTTAACTTTATAACCTACTTATATTTTTAGACAGATGTCAGTCTTAAAATATCTTAAAATTGGTTTAGCATTACAGTACAATGAGAAGTGGATTAGCTGACAGCGTATTGATAAAAATATACAGCCCCGACGTGACGGACCAGCTGATGGAGGAAGGATACGTAGTCAGATGTAAACAGTGGCGCAACTTTCGCCGAGCTGTCAAAAAGTGGCCTTATATGGTACAGAATATAAGCATTAATCTAATGCTTTTTGTTATGGACTGAGCCCTTGAATCACTGGAGGAAAATTTAATTCTTTTTGTAAAAACATTTTTAAGTGTTTGTTGTTTACATTTTTGAACAGTTGGTTTTGGAGCTGGTTTTCTTGATTCAGAAACTTCCTTTCTTCAACATCATATTTTTTCCATTCAGTTTCATGTTGCTTCAGGTGATAAATGAGTGTAGTTGTTGTTGCTGCAACAATATAGTCCTTATTAAATTTCAGTTTGTTTGATGCCCAGCATTCAAATTGTAACAACATAACTTTTTGCCCACACAAAAGGGTACCTACCGATTTTGAAGTACAGTGGAACCTCTATGGAGGGTTCTCTCAAATGACCGGAAAAAAAATGTGTATGTGGACCAAAGATGCACCCAGATTTGACCCTTAAGAGCTTTCTCACGAGACGGAGACATTAACATCTGGTTTGTCTAATAGTTGAGTGCCAAATATTATACATCAGCTGATTCCTTATAAAACATAAAATCTCCTGTTGTGTTTATTTTTCAATGGACCACATCCCCACCCCCTTCCACAACCTTCCTTTTCTCCTTATATCCAGTCCCATTTGGGGCTCCCACCTTCAAGTGGGCGTCTATTAACATTTGGCCTCTTTCCTTTGCTCCTCCCTGGAACCTTGTCAATGTCAGGCTAGATAATAATCTCACTGGATGGTGGTGGCATTAGGGCCTCAGCACAAGAGGGGCTCAACTTTCACTTCCTAAAAGGAAAACTGGCAGTTCTTCCAAAAATATGTATCAGCTGTTGTATGTATGTCAGCCCAACTCCCACAGTGATAAGTACATTAACTGTTATGACATAGCCACATATAATTCTGGATAACGGCCCTCATCAACAATCCGAAATAAAAAAAATATATGTGTACAAAATTCATCAAAAAAAATTATGAAAAACCATTTATGCTTGCTTTTATAACCGTTTGTTTAGAAAGAAAGTTTTTAGAAAACCTGTAAAATGAATGTGGATACGGGAACAATCTATTTAGGTTCCTCTGCATTTTTCTGTTGTGTTCACAATTATTTATTACTACTCACATCGTGGAGTGGATAACATTGTCTTGCAAACTTTGCATGTACAAGTAGTGTGATTACTCTTTCTCTCAAAGAAATCATGTATAAGTTTCCGATTTGGCAGTTNAATCTCACTGGATGGTGGTGGCATTAGGGCCTCAGCACAAGAGGGGCTCAACTTTCACTTCCTAAAAGGAAAACTTGCAGTTCTTCCAAAAATATGTATCTGCTGTTGTATGTATGTCAGCCCAACTCCCACAGTGATAAGTACATTAACTGTTATGACATAGCCACATATAATTCTGGATAACGGCCCTCATCAACAATCCGAAATAAAAAAAATATATGTGTACAAAATTCATCAAAAAAAATTATGAAAAACCATTTATGCTTGCTTTTATAACCGTTTGTTTAGAAAGAAAGTTTTTAGAAAACCTGTAAAATGAATGTGGATACGGGAACAATCTATTTAGGTTCCTCTGCATTTTTCTGTTGTGTTCACAATTATTTATTACTACTCACATCGTGGAGTGGATAACATTGTCTTACAAACTTTGCATGTACAAGTAGTGTGATTACTCTTTCTCTCAAAGAAATCATGTATAAGTTTCCGATTTGGCAGTTCTGTCTCATGCTGTGACTTTTTGCTCGTCGCTAAAAACAGTTTACATATGCTCACTAAGTAAAAATGACTGTTGCGGAAATCAACATATATAACTATCGCACGTCAACAAACATAGTTAGAGCGAGCTCATCAGCTCAGGGGGCAGCCCAGAAAAACATCCTCCGTGATAGGAAGAGAGAGAGGGAGGGAGAGAGAGACAGACAGAGAATGAACAGCGTGTGCGGAATTTGTTATGATGTTTTATAAATGTTGGCCAGACTGCCGTCAACCATACCGAGGAATAATGGTGTCCCTTAATGTATGGTTCGTTTGATCGTTTCATAAATCTTGACGTCTTGTAGAAATACTGTGGAAGTATTCATAAGAAGTATCAAGAAGAAGCAATATCGTTTTTTTTTTTTTTTTTTTTTTTTTTTTTTTTTTTTTTTTTTTTTTTTTTTGGAAGGTCTACTTACGTGTATACGCAATGCAACTATGAATGTAACATTGTAACATTAACCACGTCGATGCGTCAACATTGCGATGCTCAAAGACACGATTGCGCACTTCCCAAAATAAAACTTATTATAATTTCGAAGAAATTTTAATACTAATAACTTTAATACTACAGTGATATGTTTTTCTAGGTTTGACTTTGTTTTATCTAGCGATGTTTAATTACGCTTCGGAATGCAAATAAAGCAATAAATTACGGCGGCATGAAGATAAAAGTTTGAACGCTTAGCAAAGTTTAATGTGCGAAATTTCATTATTTTCTATTTCTGAGAATAGTACAAAGTATATAGAACATGTGCCTTGATTAATGATACTGGCTGCTGGTTTTGATACTAGTTTCGGTGGAATAAACATTTTAAGGAAATCTTCAACTTTTCACTCAAAAATTTTTTAATTTGAAAACAAAGTCGAAGGTTCAAAAATCTTCGATTCGACTTCGAAAATGCGAAGCTTCACACATCCCTATCTTTCATAATAAATTATACATCGTCTGAACCCAAAATATTTTGCATATATTTTTAAATAAACTTTNCACATCCCTATCTTTCATAATAAATTATACATCGTCTGAACCCAAAATATTTTGCATATATTTTTAAATAAACTTTAAAATTCTGTTTAGTTTTCGCAGCATGTAACATAAAAACATAGCACTGCTATGAAAGCAACTACAACAATAATATATGTGGAATAAACGAAAACACTGAAAAATTACACCATTAGCAAATAATGCATGTGGTATAAATAAAAAAAAAAATTTTAATATATTACAAAACACTACACTAGTTGCAAGAATAATACATGTGGCATAAATAAAAAATGGAAAAATACATTACAAAACATTACACTAGCTGCAACAATAATATTATGTGGCATAAATACAATATTTGNAAAAAATGGAAAAATACATTACAAAACATTACACTAGCTGCAACAATAATATTATGTGGCATAAATACAATATTTGAAAAGTTTGAATGACGATCATTTTTCACTGTGATGTGATCAGTTATTTGTGGAGTAATAACATCTTACTTTTCCTTTTGCAACGAGAAATTGGTCAATGTATTGATACCTGCCAAATGCTGAAGTTTGGAAGTAGGTATTGATTCTGCTCTGCGGCGTGAGGCGCCAGCACATGATGCTAGCCCTCAGTGATAGGGCGTAGGAATACGTCGACACTGCTGTCTCTAGGTCCAATTTACTAATTAACATACACTGGCTTTGTGTGAGTTCACATAATCAAGTTTTATTGTTGCTTGAACAGGTTAACNCGTCCGCTAAAAGCTCTCATGGTTTATTGCGGTACAAGCCCGGGACAGGCGCAGCTGGTGGTGGGATCTCGGTGTTCCTTGAGCAGCTGCAAAATGTGGCTGTGTCCGCGCCCTGGTGTTTTCCGTTGTCTTCGGATGTCGTCTGCACGTGCAGGAACAGTTGCACGTGCCGAAACCTTTGGTAGCGTGCCTTAGCAGCTGCGAGGCTCCTGGTGTCCCTCTTCCGGCACGTCCACAAAACCCTTAATCCTTATTGCGGTCGTCCGACTGCGAGCTCCGCCAGAGCGTGTGTTCTGACGAATAAAATATAGGGACGCAGAATGCGTCAGTATGGAATTCTCTGAAACATGGGTGAACACACGGGCCAAAGTCACTTTCCATGCACATCCATCTTGAATCTTGTCTTTGTTTAGGACTTTGAGTGGTGTGTTTGCAAACATGGCACTGACGTTGAGCTTTCTGTTTTGAGGTTGTTAATTGGACTGGTGTTGGAAAATAACGTGCTGAGAGTCTTAATTGATGTTGTGTGGGAATTGCAGAACATCGTCCTGCTTTTGCGATTTTTCATGGTGTGGAGAATTCTTGAAGCAGTTGCCTTATTATTTTGATTCTGGATTCCAATAACATGCATTTTTTCCCTGTCATTTTTTGAAAATGATGTACGAGTTTAGCACAAACAAATCAACTAAATGAAAGAACAACTTGTACCATTTGATTGACTTGCGGCAGCTGTTGTTGAATCTAAGTTGCATGTCTGCCTTGTCAACTAGACCCATATTATTGTTGTATTCAAAAACACTAGCTGGCGTCTCTTTGTAATTTCCAGTCAAGTGGTCCAGTTTGGAAGTTGTTTTTATTTCATGTTTGTGAATCGTGGACAACATACACACCTCTCTTTTATCATGCTATTTTCAACTATTAGTGTGTTTTTATGTCGTACTGCACACTGACCTTTCCGAACAAACATTTTAAGGGAAATTTCGCATATATTTTCTATTTGTTCTGACAGTTCCTCAAGTCCCTATATTGTTGTCAAAAAGGAATTGAAATAGACTTGGACTAGTGTACCAATTGTCCATAAATAAATGATAACCTTTATCAAGATACGAGTTGTAAGTGATTTCACAACAGAGCCTANAGTGTACCAATTGTCCATAAATAAATGATAACCTTTATCAAGATACGAGTTGTAAGTGATTTCACAACAGAGCCTAAATAGCCTAAGTTCTTATCTATTTCAATATTGCTGCCTTTGCAATTATACACAATAAAACCTTGAACATAGCCCGTTTTGCAGTTGCGAAGCACAAAGAGTTCTACGCCAAACCTATGCCTTATATTTGGGATAAACCACTTGAACGACAGACGTCCTTTCCAAGATACTATATTGTCATGTATGCAGATATTCTGGAATGGGTTGAAAAGAGTTTTGAAAGGGATTCTGAGTGTCTCAATAACAGCACTTATTTTATAAAGTCTATTTTTTATTTGGGGCTCATTGTCACATAAATGAAGTAACCGCAGCAACAGACAAAACCTATCTAGCGAAAAGACTTTTCTGAACATGGGGGGTGTAAATCAATGGATCAGTAGACCAATAGTCCCCAAGTCTATTTTTTAATGTGTAAGCCATTAGCAAAACGGTAGCAAGAAATGTAGATAATTCTGCCACACTTGTCAGATACCATATTTTTAGCTTCAAGTTTTGCTTTACAGGCATACGTGTAGAAACATACATAAAATATTTGTTTGTTCCACAAGCAATGTGATCTACGAGATCTGAATGCAGTACTTGCTTGAAAATACCTGCCTCTTAGGATTTGGTGGTAGATCAATATTGTCTATAATACCTGATTCAGAAGAATTAAATACTAAATTCTTTGGCAAAAATTTTGCATTTGTAGACCAGTTGAAACTGTTGTTACTTACAGCATTAGCAACACCCAGCTCAGATTTACTGTGCTCAGAGAGAGATAGAGATAAAGAGATGAGGAGAGAGATGGATAGAAAGAGAGATAGGCGCACACACACACAGAGAGAGAGCTATACTTTCCAAGAAGTCGCAAAGAAATGTGAACATTGTTCTGCAGGCCAAAATTTGGTGACAAGAAAATACTGAAAATAAATATTTCCTGAAGTAAAAAGTGTGCTAATATATATTATTATTTTATTGTTAAGTATTTCCTGCGGTGAAAATGCAAAATAAAAATTTTACATACAATTTATAACAATAGCAGCACATGCACTGCACTGGGACATTGTTACTCTTTTGCAAATTGCATACATGTACAGCCATACTCTTTATGGTAAACTGTGAATGCCCATACATGTACGTTTTTACTGCTCAAAGGGTTAAATGTTGTCACTGTTATTAATGTCATAAGGCATAGTATTTAGGAATTAGTCAAATAAAAAATATCGGTTCCGGTACCGATTCTACAATTTAAATCAGTTCCAGTATTCGGTTCTATTTTGAATACCTGCCTTTTGCTTGCAACTTTATTAAACCAATGCAGGTAAAATTCATTAAATGTTTTGTTTAACCTATGAAACAATTGAACAATAACAAAGTGTGAAGATAAGATTTAATGTATACAGATAAACTTGTATTAAATTTATTTAAGGTTAGTAAATATGTAACAAATTATTATTTTTTTACATTAATATGTGGTGATTGTGATATGTTTGAAAAATACTTTAATTAAGTAACTCATGGTGCTAAAGCCAAAACATTGTGGTGTGCTGTACGATAATGGTAACCTGCGGTCGTTAAAANAGTGTACCAATTGTCCATAAATAAATGATAACCTTTATCAAGATACGAGTTGTAAGTGATTTCACAACAGAGCCTGAATAGCCTAAGTTCTTATCTATTTCAATATTGCTGTCTTTGCAATTATACACAATAAAACCTTGAACATAGCCCGTTTTGCAGTTGCGAAGCACAAAGAGTTCTACGCCAAACCTATGCCTTATATTTGGGATAAACTACTTGAACGACAGACGTCCTTTCCAAGATACTATATTGTCATGTATGCAGATATTCTGGAATGGGTTGAAAAGAGTTTTGAAAGGGATTCTGAGTGTCTCAATAACAGCACTTATTTTATAAAGTCTATTTTTTATTTGGGGCTCATTGTCACATAAATGAAGTAACCGCAGCAACAGACAAAACCTATCTAGCGAAAAGACTTTTCTGAACATGGGGGGTGTAAATCAATGGATCAGTAGACCAATAGTCCCCAAGTCTATTTTTTAATGTGTAAGCCATTAGCAAAACGGTAGCAAGAAATGTAGATAATTCTGCCACACTTGTCAGATACCATATTTTTAGCTTCAAGTTTTGCTTTACAGGCATACGTGTAGAAACATACATAAAATATTTGTTTGTTCCACAAGCAATGTGATCTACGAGATCTGAATGCAGTACTTGCTTGAAAATACCTGCCTCTTAGGATTTACAGCATTAGCAACACCCAGCTCAGATTTACTGTGCTCAGAGAGAGATAGAGATAAAGAGATGAGGAGAGAGATGGATAGAAAGAGAGATAGGCGCACACACACACAGAGAGAGAGCTATACTTTCCAAGAAGTCGCAAAGAAATGTGAACATTGTTCTGCAGGCCAAAATTTGGTGACAAGAAAATACTGAAAATAAATATTTCCTGAAGTAAAAAGTGTGCTAATATATATTATTATTTTATTGTTAAGTATTTCCTGCGGTGAAAATGCAAAATAAAAATTTTACATACAATTTATAACAATAGCAGCACATGCACTGCACTGGGACATTGTTACTCTTTTGCAAATTGCATACATGTACAGCCATACTCTTTATGGTAAACTGTGAATGCCCATACATGTACGTTTTTACTGCTCAAAGGGTTAAATGTTGTCACTGTTATTAATGTCATAAGGCATAGTATTTAGGAATTAGTCAAATAAAAAATATCGGTTCCGGTACCGATTCTACAATTTAAATCAGTTCCAGTATTCGGTTCTATTTTGAATACCTGCCTTTTGCTTGCAACTTTATTAAACCAATGCAGGTAAAATTCATTAAATGTTTTGTTTAACCTATGAAACAATTGAACAATAACAAAGTGTGAAGATAAGATTTAATGTATACAGATAAACTTGTATTAAATTTATTTAAGGTTAGCAAATATGTAACAAATTATTATTTTTTTACATTAATATGTGGTGATTGTGATATGTTTGAAAAATACTTTAATTAAGTAACTCATGGTGCTAAAGCCAAAACATTGTGGTGTGCTGTACGATAATGGTAACCTGCGGTCGNATGTTTGAAAAATACTTTAATTAAGTAACTCATGGTGCTAAAGCCAAAACATTGTGGTGTGCTGTACGATAATGGTAACCTGCGGTCGTTAAAAGAACATCAACAACTGAGGTAAGCAGGTCTGCTAAATTTTTCTTTTTGCTTCTTTTATGCGCTGACTGGGCAGGGGGATTCCTTTTTTTGCTTCTTTTATCTTTTATGCAGTGACCCACTAGTTTCTTTTACCATGCTGGAATGTGACACCTCTAAAAAAAACCTCGCTTCTTCCTTTCTCTTTCTACTCCCCCCCCCCCTTTTTTTTT
>NQII01002735.1:301181-324464 GCA_002778355.1 Clitarchus hookeri
TTTTTTTTTTTTTTGTATACACTGCCTTACTGGAATTTTGTTTATCCTTTGGCTTACACAGAAATAAAGAAGGTTTGGAGGAATGTATTGTATGGCTAATAGCTAGCAGTGTTGCTTACTGGAGAGGGCTGAGTGACAAAGGAGAAAAGGGGAGAGGAGTGATGATGTAAGAGCGAGACATGAGATAACGGACTTTTCCCCTACCATTCCTTCTAAACATCAGGGAACAGTTTACATCTACCACTCCTTTTTTTTTTTCTTGTATAGCGCGCATCCCAGAAAGTTTTTCCTTTGTTTTGGGAAAAAAGGGCACGCTATACACGAGTAAATACGGTAGACGAGAACGGAGTAGTTATTAACCTAAAACCAGTTCCAAGCCAAACCTCAATAACCGGTGTAAATTGGAACCGAAGAACCAAACCGACCCATCCCTAGTATAAATATAATACACTCAGTCTTTGCACGCCACAATATACCGTATTCACCCGAAAATAAGACTATAGTTTTTACCAGTATTTCAAACTTTGGGGTTGTCTTACGATAGACAGGAAACTGTTTCAACCCACAATAACACACAATGTGTACATACCCTTTTGACTGCCACTTACATCACATGTAAATGCATATATTTTTCATATAAATACACACAGAGTTGATAATAATGCTTAATATAATTCAGTTATGTGTTATCTTCCCTATTTACATTACTTTAATAGCATTAACCTATCGCTGCTATGTAAACAATGGTGGCCATTTTGGAATTCAAAACTTAAAAACCATAGATAAAACGGTATGAAAGTATTGTGTACTTCTTACACTTTCATACCATGGTTGTGTTCCAAAATACCAATGACCTGCAGTAAATGATGTAAGGTTCTGCTTCTATATTGGTGGCACTACCTGTACATATTTATTTACTTTTATATTGTTATTTTAGTCTATGGACATTTTTTTCTGATAGGGTAAACACATGTTTGTAAATGCTGAAAGAAAAACAGTTGAAATAATATGCCTCATATTTTTTATTTTATTTTTTTTTAATGTTATACTAGCATTTACTATAGTGTATATTTATATCATCAATCTGTCATTTAATATTTTAATGTTATGCAGTGATTTAAGCAAAAACATTAATAGTGATTTAGCAGTTATTTTTATGACTGCATGCAATGACTTCCTAAGCAAAAAAATGTAAATAGTGAGTCAATTATTTTTCTTGATACTTCATCTCATAATTAGGGGGTCATCTTACATTCAGAGTAGTCTTATTTTCGGGTGAATACTGTATATGCGAAACGTATTCGTGGGCATTGATCGCCATCTTACAACATACTTCATTCAATCCATACACAAAAGAATCCTGACATTGATACACTCATAAGTAAGTACCCATAATGCACCGCATATAGTAACAAAAGATAGACAAAGTTGACAGCAGCGCGCCAACTCATGAGACTAATCCTTGCCACAGTGCAGGTTATTCAAACTTAAATACAGTGGACTCTCGCTGTACCAAAAACACATCTACCAATAAACCATATCCACGGTTAATTTTCTGTGGTCCTGGCAAAATTTCTATATAAATAATGAAAAAGCTACCTGCTTGTATCGTTTATCAGATATTGCGTCAATTAAAATATATTTTGGTCCCATCGCCTAAGATTTCCTGCCATGGTAGTTTTTAAGCTGGTTGTTTATGCAAATGTCTAGTAATTGGATGTGAAATACATCATGCGTACCACCGATTATCACTGCACTGCGGCGTGGTGCAATTCTAGTTTGATCCCTCCCCTTACATGCCTGAAGAGAGGGGAAGGGGTTACCTACAATCAGTATGGCAACCTAGCATCCTCTCTCACCCGTCTTTCTGTCTCTATCAGCCATTTTTCTTTCCCCATTTGCATGCCACTGAAAGGGGAAATTGTTGTTTAGAAAAAGAAAAGAGCATGTCCTCTCTCTCGGCCGCTACCCTCTTGCATGCCGGGTCACACAGCAAGTAAAGTGCGACTGGCGATCATAGAAATTTTATCAAGTTTATTTGTTGCTCAAAACAGTTGCACCTATCATAACTAGTATTTTAAAGCAAATGGTTTCACATGAAATTTTTGTGCAATACATTTTAACGAGGAATTATTATTTGCAAAGATGTTTTCTTTTGTGATTAAATGTCTTTTTTTCTCCATAAAGTTGGTGTTTAATTGTATGTAGTGTTAAATCAAGATGATTTTAAACAAAATATTAATTTAACTGAATGGATAGCATCTTTGCGAATAAAATTATATGCCCAGAAGCATATACTTGACTTCCCCTTGTCACAAAAATTGTTTGAACATCGAGCGACTTGTATTACCAAGCATAAAGTTCATTTTTAGTGTGTTCCTGCAGGGAAATCGGAGGATTTACAGTAATTAATTTCAATAGACACATGTCTTTTGAATAAATTGATATCCTGTTAGGGACTATTTGACTCCTTTTGTATTCTAATAATGGGCAAGCACCGAGCCCGAGTGCAGCGTAACTCGCGACAGGTGTGTGCATTGTGAAATCAGAGGACATGGTTTTGAATGATTAATTATTAAAGACAGTGAAGAAATTAATTTTGGTTGCCTTGTTTATTCATTTCTGTGTCAAAATTACAAGTTTTTTTTGCAGTGGAATATAATTAGTGACTTTAAAATATAGACATTTGCCACGCATGCAAGGTGTCTGCAACATTTAGGAGCGTGGAGGGGTAAATGGTTCCACTCCTCCCTCCGCTTCCTCTTCTTGTCTGCCGTGAATACACTGCCCAATCGATAATTTCTCCACACACTCTCAGCTGATCGAGCGCGCGCGGGACATTCAAAATTTGTCTTGCATTCTGTCTCATATTATTTCATTTTCAGAGGTTTGAAAGTTTTAGGTCGGTTTGAATTGGGTGTCGGATTACAATAGACTTTATATGGTATTTTGAGATGTTATATTTTTCATTTAAACGAGTTGAGGTGAAATGTTTTTTAATGTATTATTTACAGTAGTATTAATTCAGTAATACATTTTTTGAAAATTCCCATTTTTATTATGTTGATAGATAAACTTTATTCATAGATAATGTACAGCTCTATTTATACTCACAATCAAGTCTAATAAGGTCAGAAGTGGTATTTTATTAATGTACATGTCATAACCCTCATCCACTGGAATCCTGCATGTATGAAAATTTTTGACAGCCCTCTGAAAAATGGTAGATAGGGAGTTTGCTGTACTGCTTTACTGATGATATAGCATCTTACAACACTTCCACTTACTCTGTCATCAGTAACTCAGTATAACCAATCAAAAGTGTCTACTATTAAATGACTAAAACATAGCACTCAAAATAAAAAATAGAAAAGAAAAAGACATTTACTCTGCTTCAATACAGGGTAAACTCAAACCAGATGCATTGCCTTCACAAAAAAATTAAGTTTTAGCCCCCTTCATGTTCTTCGTGAACAAATCTGCCAAGTTCTCATTGCTCGGAACATACTAAAAGTTCAAAATTCTCTTCTCAACAAAATCCCTAGAGAATCGGTACTTAATGTCGAAATGCTTGGAGGGGGCCACGTTGGTGTAGTGGTCAGACTACTCGCCTCCCATCAAAGCGAACTGGGTGTGATTCTTGGTGGCATCTCTTCCGGATTTTTGCATGTGGGAATTGTGCTCGACAATGCCGCTGGTTGGCGAGTTTTCTCTGGTATCTTCCATTTCCCTCGCCCTTGCATTCTGGTGCTGTTCTATACTTGCTTCGTTTCACATTCATCTACTCTCAAAACCTGGATGTTAAGAGCCACCCAAATCACTGCATTCAAAATGCTTGGACAATTCCATGTCGCAGCTGTTTTCAGTAAGCATAGTGAGACCCTAATTATAACACTTAATAATGAACGGCTTTGGTAGAAACTTTGTTTGACCTAATTCAGTAACTATCTGCTTAAACCACGATGCTTTCTTTGCAGCATGGAACATTGATGCATACTCCGCTTCGGTAGTCTAGTTTCACAACTGTTTGGTGCGTTTGCTATAGTCGCCAGGTAACCACTCACTGACCTCATATTCTTTCCATTTGCAGACTCTGAATTGCAAAACAATTGAACATGCATCACCAGTAGAAGCAAATGTTAGCTTCAGGTTTTGAGTTTTATTCAGGTATACCATGATGTCTTTTACATCTTGCCAGTTCCTTTTGGTGCGTTCACGACTCTCTTGGCTTACTCTACAAACAGCGTACGCAATGTCTACCTGGTAGTTGTGGATAAGTACAATGAGCCTACTGCCTTCTGGTTCAAACGTGCGTCATATTTCTCATCCCTAGACAACTTTCCATCATCCTTATTGGTGTTGACTGTGAAACAGACACAATTGCTCAGTGAATTAATTGTATTCAAGCTATGAACATCAAAATACACATTTTATTTGTCTGTAACATCAACAACACCAACAAACAACCTTTTCTATGTGTTCGGTACATGTGTTGCTGTATCACTAGTACGTGCATCACTGTGTAGGAACAGTCCACTGGACATCCCAGCGGATAATGCAACCTACCCCACCACAGCCACAGTCAAATGCATACACCTATGAACATTCCCTTGTATCTCAAAAAGTGATTGTCTAATTTTCAAAAAATCACTTTTATGCTATTGGGAAATGGTTATGTACTCATTTAAAAACCAAATTTCATATTGATATCTTGGTACTTCATTACATCGCAAAACAGACATAGACTGTGACTTATGAGCCCCGTAGTGCCATTTACAAATTTGAAATAAAAATTTTGATACCTTCAGCAGTTTAGAAGATATTTAGCTGAATAATTCTGTACATTAAAAGCTATTTTCCATTATCTCTAGCAATACCATTTTCATGCAGAAAACTCAAGTTTATTCTCACAGCATTCACCTCCCCCCATTAGTTTGTAAACATTTCAATTTCAGCCCATAGAGCAACTCTATTTCGGCTTTATGTTCCTTAAATTTGGCAAATGCCTCAGTCTTCAACTTCAGGAGTTTCACTGTTACCAACCAGGATTAATCGTCAATAAAGCTCATAATTTACGATGCATCGCCTTTTGATTTTGTTGGAGGAGACATTAAGTCACTGTGGACTAACTCTAGTGGTTGGGCATTCTTACTGTCGTGAACCTACCACGGGGTTCGTGGCAACTGTCTTGAACGATCAAGGCGGCGTAACCGCGCAGGGTCGTTGAGGGGTGTCGAGGGGGGAGGGAACAGTTCCCGATACAAAATACAACACGTCTTCCATAAAAGAAAATAAAGAGTTGTTGCACAGTCTTGCCAACCTCCCCCTAGAGTAAACAAACTTCAGACAACTTGCTTGGTAAACATACAAGAGTGAAATACACAAAAAACACTAAACAATTTGATGGAACATCCTTAGCATCAACTAAATTCCAACTACTCGTCTCACAGAAAACTACAACCGTCATCATCCAGTCTGCTCAAAATATCAAACTTCCATTAGAAAGATATAAGGGGTTAATCTAAGAAGAACAAACAGAGGTGTTATGAAATAAACATTCTATTTACCTACTTAAATAAAAAAAAAGGACATTACCCTTCATGGGGAATGCACTAAATTCACAGTTTAGTATGCTGGCTCGAACTTTGAATACAAAAGGCCTATAATTTAATCTGCCTTCGTGGCTAACAAATTTTAAAAGAACAGAATGAATAAACGAGTCCCCCAGGGACGTAGAGATAAGAAATTGACATTTATTAATTTGTGTCCACCCTGGCCTTGTATTCCTACTCTTAACACCAGACAGGAATGAAAACTAATTAAAATGACTTACATAATCACAGCCAGTGTTTCCCTGAAATGGCCACTGCCATGTTAGCGGCATCCACACAGGCCCACACTACATTGCACACTCTTCGAGTACAGCACCCACACTAACAGAAAAACTACGAAAACCCGGAACTAACCTACAGTTCCTCGAACGCTGCCCCCTGATAGCTGCATTTCTACAACCATCAGGGAGAAGTGACCACACACTCAAAAACTACAGTGGAAACTCAATCCATCAAATTTCAGGGGACTGACATAAAAATTGTATAGATGTGGACTAGACATTTTAGTCAACCAAAAGAAACCCAACCTCATTAAACTTTATGTTTTAACTCGTTGATAGGCCTTTGTTAGGTATTTTTCAAGTTTAACTAAAATAAAACAATGCAAACGGGGAATATTAAAGAAAACATTCATAATACAATAGAACCCTGTTATAAAGTTCTCAAGGGAACCAAGAAGTGTTACCTTATATGTAAAAAAAACAGAAATAAACAATTAACTCTAATTTTTTTTGGTATTCACACTTAAACTTAATAAAAACTGTATTTAAATACCTCTTTTGAAACCTTGTGTATAGAAATAGCTGCCTACGAAGCGGAATTATTATCCATAGAGTAACTAACAACTGTCGCAATTACCAGCTAAGAAATAAAAATGTCTTGAATATTGTGATTGATAAAGTACAGTGAATATAGTTTCCTTAATTTCGCGTTGCTTTTTTTTGTTAACTTTCCAGGCATATTTATTAGAGTTACATTTATACATATATGCATTAGTAATTTTTAATTAAAAATCAACACTCGCAAGTGTTGTTGGCAACATCGTATTACGAATCAATATTTCGAAAATGCGGCGCCGCTGTGTCTTGTGGTTGCTCTTCTGAACGTCTAATAAAACATCTACAGTACATATTTCATACATACATGATCTGTATTTCCACATTTTTCAGTTTTTATATTTTGTGCTTTCTAAATACATGATGTGGAGTCTGAGATGTCTGTTATTATTTTTTGTTACTAAGTACGAGTTAAGTGCTGCATTGTGACAAAATCAACAACAGGTTATTTTGGACGTGATAAATTAAATAAATAGGACTAAACGCAGGGCAGTGAGACGTAAGCAAAAAGATTGATTTATTTTATTTGTGTTATCTATTAGTATTACTTCTGCATGTATACATAATTTACTGTATACCGACTTCGTATGCCATGGTGACCACAGTAGGTACTTATTAATTTTGTTAATATTTTGTTGTTTAATGATCGGAGCATGTAATTTTCGGCGATGCTACAGAAATTTTTGTTCAATCGATGCGGTAAAAATTAAATTTTGAGTTCGGCAAAAACTGACTTTTTTAGCATTATTTACATAGGGATTTTGTCTGGACCACAGAAAAGTTTTTGTGGGCACGGACTTTCGATCCATCCGTCCTCAATGGATTGAGTTTCCACTGTACATTCTTCCCAAAACTCTGTGCACGTTCATACCGTTCGANTAAAAATTAAATTTTGAGTTCGGCAAAAACTGACTTTTTTAGCATTATTTACATAGGGATTTTGTCTGGACCACACAAAAGTTTTTGTGGGCACGGACTTTTGATCCATCCGTCCTCAATGGATTGAGTTTCCACTGTACATTCTTCCCAAAACTCTGTGCACGTTCATACCGTTCGATGTTGCAGCAATCGCTCCACACACTTCCCCATGCAACCTCATCTCTTCTTTGCCCCTCCACCATGCTCACGCCGTGCTGGCATCACATGGTCCCCGAACGGACAATCAGCACACAGTCCGGAGCCGGCACCTGCACAGCCGGCTTCTCCTGTCGCCAGTGGATTCCAGCACGTAATGAACGCCCCTTACTGCCCTCAAAACAACCTGTACTTCCACGCCACCTCACTGGGGGACCGACCGCTCTGTCGTGGACCCCAGCACGCAAAGGCCAAGAACAAAAAAAAAACCGGCGAGAGTTCAATCCTGTAAATTTTCTCCCCCTTCCTACTCCTTAACACTTTGTGCCATCACAAAGAAAAGTCGAATACAGTGCAGTATATTTTCTTACCCTTGAAACCTACGATTTGGCTCTGGTAATCGCTTAAATGGATTTTCCAAATTGCTTGTTAGGTTTACTACATTACAATTTTCCCATGTGTTTTTATTTTTATTGTTCCCTTACTGGGCACAGAGATTTAAACAATTTGACACAAAAACAGCATCAGCTTGTACAAGGAGAAAGTGGACTTTTTAATTTACCAGTGCTACCCAGGCCCACCACATCAGTGACACTATATTGCATCTTGATCCAAAATGTCGGATTCTAACCAAATCGTGAGTGAGAAATACCTAAAAAAAAAATCTTCTGTCCAAAATAATTCATTCACAAAGCTTTCAAGATCTTATCTCAGTTGATTCAGTCCAATAATTTTTTTCAACTTCCTCTCTCTTCTTGGTTAGGTCTGTGCGAGGTGCTCGAGCTGGAGCAGAATTGGGCACAACTGGGAGAGCAGAAGGGCAGGCTGGCTGTCCAGCAGCAAAACAAAACTTCCCTCGGGTGTCCACAGTAACAGGAATCTCAAAAGCCGCTCCTCACAGAGGCCGGACAGACTCAGTCCGCCCACACCATTAGTGGAAAACTCAAGAAGGTACCTCATCTTATCTAAAAAGAAAAATACTTAGATCACTTTCATTAACATCAAGATGTTTCACATGCTAAACATACTCTTCTCTGTACACAATATCTTGCCTAGTGTATAAATAGTCTCAATAGTTAGGTAAAGCATTTGGTCTGACTAGGTACAATTTAATTGTCTGAATCTACAGACTACATCACACACTTCGAAGGTTAGCAGCACAACTATGACCAGTATCATCCATTAAAATAAACACATAAGCAAGAAGCTAAATATCAACTGACCCACACGAGGTAACTTAGCCATACAAAAAAAAATTAGGAAAGAAAAACCTGGTATTAGCACTAGGATCCACCAAAGAATGAGGGCGAGGAATAGGTNATACAAAAAAAAATTAGGAAAGAAAAACCTGGTATTAGCACTAGGATCCACCAAAGAATGAGGGCGAGGAATAGGTGGCTCTGAAGGTAGAGTCCAAAAGTTTCCAGAAGAGACCACAATTCACAACTGGGAATGTCTTTGTTGATGGGCTCTCCGTATCATTCACAAGAGACTAAAATCTCCCCTTCAATCTTGAAGAGGATGGGAGCCACTACCACACTGGTGAGGAGGCACTGAAGCCTCGGCCTCAACACCCCACACCCAAATGGCAGGCAACCTTCCATCCCAAGCATCAATCTCTGAGGGCTCCAACTAACTGGCAAAGTCCTCGTTGAGAGTTGGAACATTTAGTGTTGAAGTTCCAGCATGTGAGGAGGGGCAGCCCTGCCACGNCTGGCAAAGTCCTCGTTGAGAGTTGGAACATTTAGTGTTGAAGTTCCAGCATGTGAGGAGGGGCAGCCCTGCCACCGATCCTCGCAAGGTCATGTCATCTCTCCATCTTCCGCCAGGGTCCATCTCTGGCCAGTAGACATCCTGTAGGAGATACCGACCTGCACCCGTTGAAAATGAAAGTTCCGCTGCATCCAGATGACCATCACACACACACACACACACACACACTTCTTGACAGTGCCGCCCACAGGGGGACCAAACTGTGCAGCCCTGAGCAGTTCCTCCTGAAGCACTCACTTCAGCATTTATGCAATCTTTAACAGGATCTCCATGTAAAGACACAAATCATAACAAAAAAATTTTTTGATTCAGGTGCTTAGATTCATGCCAGTGCTGACAAACTTCCTTTGGATCAGATTCTGGGTTTTTACGGGTGATACTTTATGGCATATATAAACACAACTTCGCCTCATTTTCATGTGGTATCGTGCCAACCCAGTCAAAAATGCACCCATGGTCACAGCACCCAAGACAGTTTCCACCTTTATTTCAGACGTCATGCCAACCCCCATGTATGATAGAAGCCAGCCAGNCCTTTATTTCAGACGTCATGCCAACCCCCATGTATGATAGAAGCCAGCCAGGAAGCCTGCCTCCAGTCTCTCCCGAGAGATAGCGGCCCTCGTCGTTTTGGGATAAGCTCCAGCACGTAGATACCCGAAGGGTCTGCGGCCGGCCGTCCATATAGGCAAGAGCACGTCCCAGAAATTTTAAGTTGATTATCATCAGCTTGCGCCACAACTTCGTGTGCTGGAGGTCTGCTACTACCGCCTTCCTCATGAAGGACCGCAGCTCTTCAGGAGATCTTCCAGACCAACCCCTGAAGAAGTCTTCATCCCCCTTAACACTCACTACCTCCTTGGTAGAGACACCCGAGTCCCTTCTGGACAACATCATTAGAGTTCGTTACGGTCAGTTAGTGTTGTAGCTACCTAGTTGCATCTGTTCTTGTCTAGTTTAGACCCATGTCTGTTAGGTAGCGGTGGTCCTACGCGAGGATGCTGGTGTCTGCAGATAGCTCCAGCCATGCTCTTGTTGGCAGCGGGGGTAGCTCCTCCCTCTGTAGGCGAAACCGTACTCTGGTGCCATCTTTCGGGTCATGGCGGTAGCAGGCTTCCCTGCTATGTAGGGTTGTATCGTCTGCATGAGTTCAGGCGCAGCGCTGGGCCACTTGGCTGTCTTATATTGGCATGGCATCTGGCCACTCTCCTAGGGGCGTGCTGGAAAGCTCTGGTAGCAAATTGTTCAAGGTTCAAACCCCGCCTGGAGTGATGTGGGGACACGTGAAGATGAAGAGAGGTATTTTTTATTTATATATATATATATATTTATATATATATATATATGACACATACGTCAGTACGCATCATGCATCAATATGAAATATAAATCGTCCAGCAGTTCATTTGCCTACTGTAAATGCTTGTTCCAAAGTATAAGCATATTGACCCTTTCATGATCAATATGTCGCCACTTACCCCTCCAGCGCCTGGCACGTGAGGGGAAGTCTCCACGACTCTCAGTTACTCTCTTCTCTCCTTCGCGTCTCTCTCCGCACCCCACAACCCCCACACTGGCCCAGTGAGCCGAGTATAAGTACNTACTCTCTTCTCTCCTTCGCGTCTCTCTCCGCACCCCACAACCCCCACACTGGCCCAGTGAGCCGAGTATAAGTACGACCCGCAGTCCTCCGTTCGAGGCTGTCTCGCGCCAGTTATCTTGCCCAGTGTTACTCTGCCAGAGAGCACACCGANGACCCGCAGTCCTCCGTTCGAGGCTGTCTCGCGCCAGTTATCTTGCCCAGTGTTACTCTGTCAGAGAGCACACCGATGGCTTTCTCGCACAAGTCAATTTGCCTGGTGTTACTTTGCCTGAGAGCCATCAGACTACACATTTCGCCTTCGCAGAACATCATACTGCTCGAAGAACTACCGACTTCTTCAAGTCGCATTAGTCTTGCGCTTTTCAGTCGAGAGCTCTGCTCTGCACGACACTGCCTCGCTGCCCGTAAGCATGCTGAAGCCCCAGTGCTTCCAGCTACCCTGTATTTTACTCTCAGCTAACACGAGTGTGAGTACCGCAGTTTTGGTATTGCCCTCGCCCCTCTTCTAACCATGTGTTCCGAGACATAGGTAACTATACCAGTTGGCAACTTAGGACAAGCCCTTCAGGCCTCAGTCAAGGTACATGCTGGTTTTAATTGAGCAGTCAATAAAACAGGCATTAATCGGCCTTGGTCGAGTTGTCTCTCCAGCACTCTGTATTCCCCACTTCTGGAAGAAAGAGGAGACTGCACATCAAAGAGGGTCAACCACCAGCTCAACAAGCTCTACTTCTAACCTCCTCTGGCACATACCACGGGCAGTATCTCCACTGCCACCTACGCCGCCGAAGAAGCACCTACCTTCATCTGGCCAGCTAACATTACCAGGTTAGTCAGGGCCCTTAACAACACACCAGCTTATATTCCAACCAGGGCACACACTGGCCCATGGCTCGCCCGAGACCATTTGCAGATTTCTTACCGACTGCTCCGATGTTGTGGGTAGTGGCAGAGTCACCCAGATGGTTAGACTGTTCTCCTGATCCTCTACATCTCAATTTAATGGGTATCAATTGCAGTTCGATAGGCTGCTAGCCATGGGCCATTCCATATGCCAATTAAACACTAATAAAGTACATATTTCACTAAAAGCACTTAGAATGGCTGGGTTAGTGGGTCGAGTTCCCGAAATGCCTTTAAGAGGCTAGGCCTGTAAATCCAAATGCTGACTTGCATATTAACACAGAAAAATGAGTGTATGCTCTCCGGATTAAAAGGTGAACCTACACCCCTGGGGCTGTAGGTCTGCAGGAAGGGGAGAGGCGCTCCTCCCGAACGACGAAGGTTCTTTAACATCATGTTGAAAAAGAAGTGAAAACTATTGTTCTTGGAGGTAGACAAAAAAGTTAATCAAGTGCCCAGGAGTCGCGAACTGTGCGTCCTGCTCCGATGAATGCTCGCTTCAAACTAAATGGCTCTGGGGTAGTAGTCGANCCCAGGAGTCGCGAACTGTGCGTCCTGCTCCGATGAATGCTCGCTTCAAACTAAATGGCTCTGGGGTAGTAGTCGAAAACATGTGAGCGTAAAATAAATGTAAAATTGGGTAAGGTGGGGTAGTTCCCTTAACTAAATGTAGACTGAACATTGTCCCTAGTAAAAACTTACATATTCTCTATACTAAGCAATTTACTTAATTATTGATACCACCTCACTTTCGTGTTTTTAAATTTATGGGCACATAGTGCTGGAAACGTGTATATTCGAGTCCGTAAGCCTGTTGACTGCTGCAAAAATAAACAAGAACCCATTTACACCTACTATTCCCACTAAAAATAAATAAACTGAGATGCCCCCATTACGGTGATGCCTGTGGGGGCTAAACTTATGTTGGCATGGGTGAAGCCCATGCTCCAAGTAGGAATTAGTTGGCACTTCACTTTACCACAATTTCAAATTATTTCTCAAGAGACAGTTTACTTGTGGTTTACACTCTGGGTAAACTAGGAATGATTATGCTCTTCTTTTGGGAACCACTAACACTCGCAAACACTTAGTGTTGCACAGTACCATCGGTTGTTCGGAATCAACCTGACACATGCTACGCCCTGGCGGCGCAGCGCTAAGTGTGAGTACACATACTGGTTGGTTGGGTTCCGAAACACGAGTCTGTCCTGGTTTTGCCCACCTGGTCGGGTCAAAATGCGACCATCATATGACTCGCATGGTGTTGGATGAATCGGGTGCTTTCCCAAAAACAGTCGAGATCTGTAGCTGATGGCCATGCCCACGTTCTTGTCGTCAGCACGTTGCTCGGCCATCATCGTATTGTGGCACAACACATGGTCGCCAAGATCCGTGATTTTGGGATCATGTCAAGTGCTTTTCCTCGGGAGACTGTTCGTGCACCATGCTGTCATCCCCTGGGTAGTTACACCATCAGGCCCAGCACACTGGGACCGACAGTAGGGCCCTGCATGGTCGCAGGTTGTAGCCCCCTTCCCCCCTTGTGAGGGTCGCTCTGCTGGTGTTGAGCTGAGTGGTGCCAGTGAGTTCTGTTGATGAGCATATCAGTGCCTGGTAGTGCTGTGGGATGTACAGTCCCGACAAACTACGCACCAGGCCTGCGTGACTGGACGATGCCGTACGGAGCAGTGTCGAGGAGTGTCCCTTTCATTCCCACTCTCGTAATCACTTTTGCTGCTACTGAACTTGGGCGCCAGTTTTGACATTATTGTAAAGATCACTAAGAAGAGGGGAAGGTTTGAAGGCACTTATAAATGGCAAGGGCAGGAGATAGGAGAAGGTCAAGAGTATAAGTACCTAAGGCTGGNATCAGTGCCTGGTAGTGCTGTGGGATGTACAGTCCCGACAAACTACGCACCAGGCCTGCGTGACTGGACGATGCCATACGGAGCAGTGTCGAGGAGTGTCCCTTTCATTCCCACTCTCGTAATCACTTTTGCTGCTACTGAACTTGGGCGCCAGTTTTGACATTATTGTAAAGATCACTAAGAAGAGAGGAAGGTTTGAAGGCACTTATAAATGGCAAGGGCAGGAGATAGGAGAAGGTCAAGAGTATAAGTACCTAAGGCTGGTGATTCAGAGTGATCTTAGGTGGAAGAAGGAAGTACAGAGAGTGGTGTCAAAGGAAAGAAGGACTTTGAGAATGCTAGGAATGGTCTTGAAGGGGATTAGAGGGGAAGTAAAGGAGAAGGCTATGATTAGGCCGATAATAGAATATGCAGCAGCAGTCTGGGACTTGTATGTGGAGTATTAGATATGGTAGCTGGAGAAGTTGCAATAAAAAAGGGCATCAAGGTGGGTTAAGGGTAAATGGGGAAGGCAGAGGTGAGAAAGTGAAGATGAAAGGAATCTTAGGCCATCCTTAATTATGGAGTGGGGTTGAAGCTCCTCCCTAAGGGACAGGGAAAGAGTGGAGAGGGTGGTGAAAATTTCAAACCACTGAAAATCTCATCACCTTGTGATGGACCTGGTTCAGAAAAAAAGGAGCTAAGGGACTCAGTTCATACTTACTCAGGATGTGGACCGCCGCCATCTGCCTGCCGTTTCTGTGATCTCCATGCATGCACTGTCATTATGAGTGCCCGAATCACCCTAGATGGCCATGTGATGAGAAACCGAAATCTGGAAACGACGGGACGAGGTCGAGCGGCTGGACGTCACCTACCCTCAGGAAATCAGTGTTGATCCTGGACAAACTTCATAACAGGTACTAATTTCTCAAATTTGCAGTAACATAAACCATTTCATTCGCATTCCAGTCATTATTATACCGCAGCATCTCATAAAATTGTGTGTGTAAATTTGGTAGCTGTTTGCAAAATTAAACCAGCAAACCAAAGTGTTCAGCTAGCCACAAAACCTCATACTGGTGAAACCATAGGGGAAGTGAAAATAAATGCTCATTAGAGGCAATGAAACTACCACAACAGCAGTGAACATACAATATTCGGAATACCATGGCAAACAGAGCAAAACACAGTTGTGGAACCAGCTGCTAGGCGAATACATTTCTGCCAGAAGAAATGCCGGACGGTTTACAACTTGAACCCATGAACCACAAGTTGCACACTGGATGTCCCACTGAATGAGCTAGTTCATGCTGTGCTGTCCATTTATCATGTCATCATACAATGCCTGGCCAACAAACACCATGATGTTTTCGCCGCCGATCCCCTGTGACGCACTAATGTGGCATAACATGGAATTATGTTTATGCAACCAATACCAGTGTACACTACCAGCCAAACATGGCAGGACATTGTATTCTGTGAACACAACCCAAACCAGTGTACCACACTGTTACCAACCTCATCAACACCGGATAATTAAAAAACAGATACAAGAAATGCTAGAAGAAGGTATCATTGAGCCCACTGACAGTTCTATTAATTATGCTATAACTTGAGCTCCTAAAAAAATGGAAACTGGAGGTTTTACATTAACTTCAGGCCTCTCAATCTCAATGCTGAAAATACGCCACTGCCATTCATAAATGTGAAAAACGGGTTCAAGAGCCTTGGCCGTGCAAAAATTCTGACATCTCTGGATTTCCGCAGCAGTAATGCCAGTAAAGGAGGAGGATCAGCATAAATTAGCATTCTCTGCCCCAGATGGACATCGCTTCCAGTTCCAGTGCCCTTTGGCCTGAAAACTGCTCCAACTACATTCCAGGCAATGATGGTGCAGGTGCTTTATGGCTACATAGGTGAGTTTACGATGGCTTATCTCGATGATGTGGTGATATGGTCTGAGTCATGGGGCGATCATGTGCATCATTTGTTACTCGTACTTGAACACCTTGCTATTAACCGTTTCGCTTGGGCCAACAAAAAGTGTCACCTAGGCAATGTATGCTTCCAATTTCTGGCCCATCTTGTGGATGAAAATGATAACCGCCCAACTCCAGAACAGTTAAGCTTAATTGATGATTACCCACAAACCTGCTACCCATAAATAGTTACGCGAATTTTTTGGCCTAGTGAACTGGTTACGTGAATATATATATAAAATGTGACAATATTGACAGCTCCACTTACTAACCTACAACAATAAAATAACCTAAATAAAAAATAAAATAACTTAAAACAGTAATTTAAATGGCCAGCTGAACACTGGACATTCAGAAGGTTTTCAACAAACTAAAGCCAGTTTCCGCAACTGCCCTGCACTTTCACACCACCACCCGAGCCATCATCTGTACCTGCAAACATAAACGAGTGAGAGAGGGCTTGGCGCCGTGTTATTCCACCTAGATTATGATGGCAATAAATGCATTATTATTGACTACAGTAGAGGCAAATTCAGCCCAGTAGAGTGGTGCTACAATGTAAACGAGTGGGAGTGTTTAGCTGTAGTTTGGTCCATCAAAAGATACAGGCAGTTTGTGGAATGCCAGCGCTTTACACTGCTCACAGACAATAGGTGTCTAGTTTGGCTGCACAATACTAAGGAAGTTCATAGCAAGCTTTCACACTGGGCCCTATTTTTGCTGTAATTTTACTTCTGAGTACAACATGTGCTCTCAAGGTCGCTGGGCGAAACAATAGCACACAATGAGGAAAAGTGGGAGAGAATCCTACCCCCTCTCCATCTTTCCACATGCTGCGACAAAGGGTACTGTTACATGAGCACAGCTGACTGAAACTTCTCAGAATCTCACTCTCACTTACATGTATGCATAATACTGGTGCAACAGACATGCCCAGAAACACACAATTGGATAGGGGAGTATGCCATAAAAACTAATGACAGATGAAGTGTCATAAACGGCCATCTTGAATCCCATGTAAACAGTACAAGTGAACACTGGACTACTTGCTTACATTTTGTAGCATGACACAGAAACTGCAGGTTACTTAGGTGCCCTGCAAACCCAGCTCAATGCGCAAAGACAATTTTATTGGCCAGGCATTTCACATAATACCCGACAATATGTACATGTGTGTGCCATGTAATTTTATCAAAAGTTAGCCCACCGATGGCATGTAGCAACAANCAATATGTACATGTGTGTGCCATGTAATTTTATCAAAAGTTAGCCCACCGATGGCATGTAGCAACAAGCTCCACAGCTGCCAACCGAAACCTTAGAGACAGTTGACCTAGATCTCATGGGAATGTACCCTTGTACTGCGACATGGAAGAGTTACGTACTAGTGGTAACAGACTTATTTTCTATATGGATGGAGGCATACCCAGTATCCAGAGCGCGCCCGAAGTGTGTTGCAAAACAGTTAGTGATTGAATTTTTCCCACGATGGGGANGGCATACCCAGTATCCAGAGCGCGCCCGAAGTGTGTTGCAAAACAGTTAGTGATTGAATTTTTCCCACGATGGGGATACCCACGCACAGGGCTATTATACAATCCTACCCAGTTTACTGAGTGTAGGTGGTGCGAGTGCTGCACGTGATGGGGTGTTGTGCATAATATTACTGCCACTTATCTTCCATGCACCAACCNTGTAGGTGGTGCGAGTGCTGCACGTGATGGGGTGTTGTGCATAATATTACTGCCACTTATCTTCCATGCACCAACCTGACCAAAAGAAGAAACCAGGAGTTAAAAAATCAGCTTCGGTTGCACCTGGGTGACAACCACACATCTAGGGCCGACCACCTGCCGGGAGCGCTGTTTACATGCAATCGTACCAACTGATGTTGCCAGTTCTCACTTCCAGGGGATTTCGCGCACACACCCCAAGGCCAGGTCAGTTAATCCGAGAGCAGCAAAGCACGACAGCGCAGAAGAAGGTGTGCCCTAGCAAGCGAGTAAGTAACAACAAAAATACATGGCACAGAGGTTTCCTACCATCACTCGCCTACCTGCCGCACTACAATGAGGCCAGCTGGTTTACGTGCACTCGCATCATCTATCTGCAATGGCAAATAAATTCTATGCAGGCCTCGCGCCTAAGCGGAGCAGGCTGCAGATCATCATTAGTCACCAAGGCAAGAACACATACCTGGTGCATGTGGGGATGCGGCGCCACATTCCAGTCCACAGGGATGACTTATGTCTCGCCGACACCCACACTGGTGCCGCCACTGTGAATGCCCCAGTGGCATCATCCAGCTTCGATGTGCCAGATACACTACCATTACATGCAAGCGGCTCGGATGCCATTGCGCCTGAGTTCGCGACCGATGGTAAACTGCAAAACCTGTTGCAACCTGTGATTCCCAGCATCCCAATGTCACTGGGGCCCACAGACATCATGCCATTAATCCTACACTCCACTGTAACACAAATCAATATACACGTCGGAATTGAAGATCATTTGGGTACGGTTGAGTTAACTAGTTGGTCAAATTTAACCACCATAAATAAACTCAGTACAGACATTCAACATCTCCAAATTACAGCAGATAAAGTCACTGAAAATGTTCAACGACTCTCTACTGAATAAGAACACAGTAGAACTGAATGACAGAGTTCTAACTTAAGAGATCGTGAAGTAGTTGAAAAGGAACGTATTGAACACAATGAAAATTGGAAAGCCTAGCACAATATTTAGACACACAGTAATCCACACCACTAAAAACACCCAGAGATCTATGGCAAACTTGGAAGCCAAGGTACTTGAAACTGGTAACAGTATTGCTAGACTCAAAGAACTACATACCAATTATAGGGTAAGAGCAAACCATAAAGTCAATATACATAATGATACTGCAGAAACTTCTTCACACCAGTGCGACTACAACCACGCAAGAGAACCCTTAGTACAGCAAGCTCAGCATGCGAGTGTTCCCACAATTTGTTTGGCCAATGTCACAGCAGATATGTTGCATGCATCAGCCTGCCCGATATTGGGTCAAAAATGTGCCTATGTACCATGGCAAAACAACAAAAAATCCTGTGACTTTCTGAAAACATTTTTATGAATACAGTAAAACCTCGTTTATCTGGACTAACTGGGACTGGATAATCTAGGTAATAAGGAAACCAAATCATTAAATAAGCAGACTTACCATTTATTGCGATAAAAAAACTATGTTTTGTAACATAATTACATAAAATTGTTTAAAAAACATTAAAAATATATATAAATATATTTTCACATCATTTTTTTTTNTTGTAACATAATTACATAAAATTGTTTAAAAAACATTAAAAATATATATAAATATATTTTCACATCATTTTTTTTACAAAGAATTGGTCCACTGTCTTCTGTTTCAAACACGTGTGGCGTTTGAATGAAGTACGGTCACTCAAACGCTTTATCATCATTAATAGTTCAGCTTGAGTGGTGTCAGACTGATGCTCCAAGTACGTCATGATGTTTGTCAGCTGGTCCGCAGCATCTGCATGTGTCGTCCACTGTTGCGGTGNGACTGATGCTCCAAGTACGTCATGATGTTTGTCAGCTGGTCCGCAGCATCTGCATGTGTCGTCCACTGTTGCGGTGCTGATCGCTCCCTCCTCGTCCACGTCATCTCCTTCCTCACTGTATGCTGTGGATATGCATGCAGCTACAATTTATTCTTCCGTCATAGNTCCTCGTCCACGTCATCTCCTTCCTCACTGTATGCTGTGGATATGCATGCAGCTACAATTTATTCTTCCGTCATAGCGCCATAGCCACCGTCATTGTTATCTTTAAGACACTCATTGACGTCTTCCATATCAACATCTGAGCACCCACTTATTNGCCATAGCCACCGTCATTGTTATCTTTAAGACACTCATTGACGTCTTCCATATCAACATCTGAGCACCCACTTATTGTTCCTAAAATTTGCAGAAGTTCGTCTGTAGCCACTTGCACCAAATCATCGCTTGCCATTTCGTTTGTAGAACAAATAGCTGACTACAGTTTTTTTCATGAATTTTTCAAAGAACTTTTTGTGATGCAATCCCATGCGTCAGAAATCATGTAAATAACGTCTTTGATATTGATTGATTTCAACAAATCAATCACAATTTTTTCCCCTTTTCTCTGCAATTATTTTACTAAGCAGTTCTTTTCGGTAAACTCTTTTGATGTTTTCAAGAACTCCTTGGTCCATAAGTTGCAGCAGTGGGGTTACGTTTGGTGGAAGAAATTTCACTTTAATTCCTCTACTAACACTAACGAGTTCTTATTCTCCCGGATGAGACGGATCATTGTCGATCAGTAAAATTGCTTTTTCTGGTAAACTATTTTCTTTCAGGAATTTTCGAACTTCAGGAACAAAGTTATCAAAAAACCAATTCTTAAACAAAAAATTGTCCATCCACGCACTTTTTTGTGGTCGGTAAACCACTGGCATCATATTATGGTTCANCAATTCTTAAACAAAAAATTGTCCATCCACGCACTTTTTTGTGGTCGGTAAACCACTGGCATCATATTATGGTTCACATTTTTTAGCACTCGGGGATTCTTGGATTTCCCTACAATGACAAGAAGAAACTTATGTTTCCCTGATGCCTTGCTACAAGCCATCGCAGTTAGCCTACCTTTGCTTTTCTTGTAGCCCGTAGCCGAATCTTCAAGCTATGATGCTAAAGTTTTGCTCGGAATAATCCGGTAAAAAAAAANCTTTTCTTGTAGCCCGTAGCCGAATCTTCAAGCTATGATGCTAAAGTTTTGCTCGGAATAATCCGGTAAAAAAAAAGCCCAGTTTCGTCAGCATTATAAACTTGATCGGGTGTCAATTCTTCAGATAAAACAAATTGTTCGAAGTCCTTTTTAAATTTTTCAGCAGCAGTAACATCACCAGACAAGCTCTCTCCAGTCAGAGTAAGTTGGTGAATACCTAGTCGGTTTTCAAAACGCTCTAGCCACCTAGGTCAGGATTAGGTAACCTTTTTGTTTAAGCTCAAAGCTTTTTGGGCCAAGATCGGTCCAGATATATGCAATCCACGTTCCCGGTGAGTACTGTACCACATGAATAGTGCGTAGTCTAATGCTTCATTTTTTGCTTTTTTGCCGTTCCTCTGCCTTCCAAATTGTTTTTACATATCATTTTACAACAAANTGTTCGAAGTCCTTTTTAAATTTTTCAGCAGCAGTAACATCACCAGACAAGCTCTCTCCAGTCAGAGTAAGTTGGCGAATACCTAGTCGGTTTTCAAAACGCTCTAGCCACCTAGGTCAGGATTAGGTAATCTTTTTGTTTAAGCTCAAAGCTTTTTGGGCCAAGATCGGTCCAGATATATGCAATCCACGTTCCCGGTGAGTACTGTACCACATGAATAGTGCGTCGTCTAATGCTTCATTTTTTGCTTTTTTGCCGTTCCTCTGCCTTCCAAATTGTTTTTACATATCATTTTACAACAAANGTCTAATGCTTCATTTTTTGCTTTTTTGCCGTTCCTCTGCCTTCCAAATTGTTTTTACATATCATTTTACAACAAAAATCTTAAATTTCTTTTCTTTCTTCTTGCAGTTGGACACTATTGAAGTTCCAACTCCCATTTCAGCAGCTATTTTTTTCAATGCTTCTCCTTTATCAATTCGATTAATAGCGTCTAAATTTTTATCCATTAAAAACCACGATCTTATTTCACTTCGATGCCATTTTTAATTTGTACGTACATTATGATACACTCTCAAACACTTTGATAAAAAACAAAATACAATATCCGGTTGAACCACACACAATAAACAAAATGACAAGTGCCGTTTGAAAAAGTAGGAAAACTGAGGAGATTGAATTGAGGGAGGGGAAGTGATGGGTAGGGATTCAAGTTCAAGTCAAAGCTAGTTATAGCTGGTGAGTCAATCCACTTCATATTACATATTATCTATGTGAACATTAAATTAAAACAATCCGGATTACACGGATATCCGGATCAACGAGGGCCGGATTAACAATGTTTTACTGTACCTGCAATTTTTCAATTTGTCTTATAAGGAGTCTCTGAAAAGTCTTAGAGTTCCTTTTAAGGAAAGCACATTCTTCTGGTGGGGTGGTCAATAAGACTCATTATAGCACTTGCCATCAGTTTATACAGACGTTTTTGGAACAATATTAGAAANTGGTGGGGTGGTCAATAAGACTCATTATAGCACTTGCCATCAGTTTATACAGACGTTTTTGGAACAATATTAGAATATGAAGATCCAACTCAATCTCCCAGCTACTCTTAAATCTGAACATTTCGATCCCAGGTACGGACGCACCATTGAGGAGCATTTGAACGACCTATTTGATAGAACAAGACACATGCAGCCTCAGATGAGCGATAGAGAGTTTATCTCCATACTGTTCAATCAATTACCAGTCAACTACCAGAAGAAGTGGGCAATAAGTCAGGTCACCACCATCAACGAATTTCGCAATCAGCTGTTAACATATGATCGTTTAGAGAAATCAGGTGAATTATACGGACTAGTCGACATTTGATAACTGAAGTTCAGGTAACCAGAACTGGTAAACTTCAACAGGAACCTCACAAGTTTAGCAAAGGTTTTCACAAGCACAACATATTCTAATACCTTTATTTCCACAACCACCACCAATTTATTAACCTAAAGGAAATGCGACAGCAAACAATCAATCAAACTGTGACAGGAACATCGCAAGCATACCAGGGCCTCACCCATACATATGTTATGTTTATTGTATGCATCATATAAGATGGCACGATTTTGATAGTTTGACGAAAGTAGCACCAAATGTTTACCTTTCGTTTATAATGTACCATTTCGCCATCAGCTGGTGCATTAAGTGGAAGCTGTACTTTTTATCAACATGCTGTCAGCTAATCCACTTGCCATTGTACTGAAATGCTAAACAAACTTATGATATATATAGACTGGCATCTGTCTAAAAAAAATTCAAAGGTTATAGAAGTAAAAAAATAANTTTTTTAATTTTTCTGGGGCAGCAAATTTGGGTTAACATTTGCGAGACAGTAATTGTAGTTCTTATTACACTTTGGATGTTACAACTAATATGTTATGAATTGAAATAAAAATAATTTTGGGAACTTGCTTGACAATGCATTTTCATTCAACTCATCAACGACTTTGCAAAATGGGCGGCAGAACAACATGGCGTGTAATGGACGTAGACGTAACGATTACCGGCCCAAATGTAATTACTAGTAAACAAAATCGCTGTACGCGGAAATTCATGTTCCTTTAAAAATTATACAGAGCTCGCGGAAAAAGAACACTATTGGTTTATGTTAGTAAATTTGTTATTTTACACAAGAAAGCTATTTTTCTGGCTAGTTAGTGCTTCCACATGTGGCAGATGGCAGGGAAGGCATTGCAGTGCTTTTGTGAGTCGAATGTGTTTCTCAACAGGTGGCAGCAAGTTGGCCCGTCTGCTGATCCAACCTTTCTAAAGTTTATTTTTCATCTATGACTGGATTTATAGAACACAAGTTTAAAATAAATTTCGTAAAATTTTTTGAAAAAATAATTCAATAATACCCTGCGATATTTCTGTAGGCTTTTCGAATTAATTTCAAGCGCGCA
>NQII01002736.1:3338-13496 GCA_002778355.1 Clitarchus hookeri
CCCTCACAGAGCAATACCGCGCATGGAGCTCGTGTCTAGTGCAAGCGTAAGCGCATATCAGTATTAATAGAAGTAATCTCATAAATAGAGTTGTGTGCACACGTTTAAAGTTTTTACAAAATAAGAACGTGTAGTTTTTAAAAAGAAAATGTACAATAAAATTTGTTGGTGTTTAACCAGTTATTTTCGTGTTGTGCAGAAGTCGTATATACTTCTAGAAAATTACTGTTGGTATTTTTTAACTGGTTTCATTAACAAGTTTGGGATAAATCATGTGAAGACTTTAAAGCNCTAGAAAATTACTGTTGGTATTTTTTAACTGGTTTCATTAACAAGTTTGGGATAAATCATGTGAAGACTTTAAAGCTTATTGAATGCAAGTGATTGAAAGATAAATGAAGTAATTTTTTAGTTGAATTAATTGAATTCAATTAAATTAATTCAATACATATTTGACCGTAAGAAATGGCCTTTTGTGTTCATCCGGTATATTTGTACGCATAAATTTTTTGATGTTATAAATTGAAAACGTATGTCAGTAATAACTATGTGTAATTTACTTCAAATTTACATTTCCTTTAAGGTGTGGTTTAATTAATAAACCTTCATATATAACACGACTCATTTGCACATATCTTCATGTAATTACGTCCGTATCGTAACAACGGGTGAATAATTAATTTTTCCTCAAATCATGTCAACGTAAAGTGGGCAGAAGTTTACAAAATTGCTGTCCATAAAACATTTAAAAGCGTTCACGTAGAATGTATGAGTGAAGATGTGAAATGTGCACGTTGTTTCAGAACTTCAACCCCTCTACAAAGCTGACGTTACTAAGACTGTTTTTTACTTTAGGCTAACAGGGAATCTCAACTACGTTACATAATATAAATAAACTCAGTATTTTCTTCGTCTTAAATAATTTTTAACATTAAAATAATTTCGTATTTCTTCCCAAGATTTTGTTCCAATACAGTTTCAAAAAACGCACGCCATAAGATATACTGTTAGTGTGCAAAACACATAATACGATCCAAAAGCTACTGCAATTTTTAGTGCCCCCGCGATATAAAATTCAATTCTAAATGAAAAAATTAAATAGTTCGTTAGCAACTTGTTTTTTCCAGTCTACAATACCTACGTATAAGGCCACGGTGTGTTAGTCATCAGAGCACTCGCCTCATATCACTGTGAGCCGGGTTCGATTCCCGGTGAGGTCGCTGTGGTTTTTCTCGTTTGGGCAGCTTGNCACTCGCCTCATATCACTGTGAGCCGGGTTCGATTCCCGGTGAGGTCGCTGTGGTTTTTCTCGTTTGGGCAGCTTGGCGGACGGTGGCTTCTCAGGATACTCCCTGTTCTCGAACCATTTGCATTCCGTGCTGCGCCGTATTCATTTCATTACATGAGGCCGCGGTGGTTTAGTGGTTAGTCTACCGCCTCCCACCATGGCGAGCCGGGTTCGATTCCCGGCGGGGAATCGCCCCCGGATTTTCGCATGTGGGAATCGTGCCGGACGATGCCGCTGATTGGTGTTTTTTCTTGGGGATATCCCGTTTCCCCCGCCCTTGCGTTCCGGCGCCGTGCCATACTCACCTCGCTTCATCCTCATCGGCTCTCAAGACCTCGATGTTAAGATCTGCCCAAATCTCTTTACTTTACTCACTCTTTCTGAAAAGACGTTATGACACATCTCCAATGTGTATTTATGTTAATATGTATGCAGTAACGGAGCAGAGATTTCTTTTAAAGGTGTGGCTTTCATAGTTGACGATATCACAACCGTGGCTTTGTGCAAATCGCCAGCGTGTGCTACTTTTTTGCAGAAGTCAGTCTGATTTATCGTGATAGTGTGTGCGGTGTGACTAATGTGAGATCTTAGTGTGGCCGCTGTCACGAACGTGTGGTGACAACGGCGCACGTCTGTCGTGTGTGTTACGTGAGGTGCCGACCACAACTCTGCGGCACTTGCTGCTACAATTATGCAGAGCTCACGTANTCTGTCGTGTGTGTTACGTGAGGTGCCGACCACAACTCTGCGGCACTTGCTGCTACAATTATGCAGAGCTCACGTAGTTTACAGCGCGGCCACGCAGGTAATTCTTGTATTCTCTTTGGTTTCAGGTAAGGTCCTGAGTTCTTGGCTGCTTGGCATTCAGTAAGGTACGACACTTCATTTACTTACCATGGTGTTGTGGCGTCTAGTACATCAGTGCAGTGTGTGTGACCTAGTTATAACTGTGCTTAAATTAAATGTTAGACATAGTTAGTTCATTATGTTCAACTACAAGGGATAGAATACCTTTCGGCCCATTATTTTATATTTTTGCGAAGCGTTCGTCATTGTGTAGACGCTGATAATTATTTATCACCAAAAAATTCTTCTGTTCCGTAATGTTTACTGTCCAAATTTTGCCACTTTTTTTTTATTCAGGAACGAGAAAAAGGTACAGTCGTACTGAACTGAAACAATTTTGACGAAAAATCATCTGTGTAAATTTTAAACGCACCAATGGTAGTTTTGTTCTTAATTTTAAGTAAATACCACAAAGTTAATTTTCAGATTTTCTTGAGAAATTATAATTATGTCTTGAAATAGCCAAATACAGAACATTAACCTACAATATTTAAGTTCTGTGTTTACCAATTTACCTGTTTCACGTGAGTGTAAAATAATTAACTACAAGGCATCAAACGGCTTTAAATGTACCACTGTGAGTACTTTTTAGTAAACTTCCTAAACTGTAATGACATTTTTTAACCAATACATCGAATGGAAGATTTGCCATGTACCTCATGCTGCAAATATAGAAAAATTACAAGGTACACGTAGTTAGGAACTTCACTGCGAGTTTGACTGTCTTGAGCAAATGTCGGAAAGCTACCTCGTATGTATAGACTATTCACGGTAAAGTGAGCTGTTTTGAAAGCCCTCTCAGTTGGAACAATAGTCAATAAATATATTTGATTTTAGCCTTTGACGGTAACTTCCGACTGTATTTATTACTTACATGGCAACATTTATTTATAAAGGTACTCGAACCTTTTTCATTACACGTACACAAAAATTTTGTGAAAAATCTGTTAAGAGAGTGGCAGTGGCTTCTGATGTGGGGCTGTAAATATGACATTTATGTCCGTGTAGAACAGTAGGCTGCTCAGCGTGCTCGTCTGTGAGAGCAGAGTACAGCTTGGTACACCTTTGGCCTAGTTTAACGGCTGATCACGGTTTTGAAATCAACCCTTGAAAAGAAAAATCACTGCCCATAAATAAATGTATGCCACAGTACGCAGACACGTCAGTCAAGTTCGCAGCGATTTAATTTAGTTCAATGTATTGCGAGTGTAGTGTTTACCTTTATGATCACTGAAGTTAGTGTTTCTTGTTTCGTACACATTAGAGTGCGAATTTTGTAATTTTGTATAGTGTGACCAGAAGTCCTGCGTTTTGCAAGGCAGAGAGAGAGAGCGAGAGAGAGAGAGAGTGTGTGTGTGTGTGTGTGTGTGTGCGCGCGTGTGTGTGTGTGTGTGTGTGTGTGTGTGTGTGTGTGTGTGTGTGNTTCCTCTTTTCACCTTTCTCCCTCTTCCTCTCTCTACACTAAAAGCCAAATAAAGTTGTGAAATGTCCATTAGCCAAGTGCCCTGCTAAATGTCCTGCTTTTTGCACAAAAACAACCTCTGAAAATTTATATTTTTTGCACGTACAATGAGTTTTGTGAGATAATTTGACAGAATAACACTTTCCTGCATACCATTCTTTCAAATAAAAAATGTGTCTCAGGGGATTTTAAAAGTTAAACTGTTCTTATAGTGTTTGTTGACATACAGTTAAATTGTAATTTTTTTTTTCTTTGCATACGGGTATTTATTTGGTGTCCTCTTTTCAATTTTTTTTAAGTGCGTTAGCTCGTATTTACAGTACTGTCATGCCTGTAAGTTGTAGGTTGTTCACAGTTATTTGAGCATTTTTGAAATCAACATTTGAAAAATGTCACTGATCCTACTTGCATATATTTTTTGGGTTACACGGACTGGCATGCGTCCAGTAAAGTTGGTATGGATGGAGGTAAAGTAGTACCATGTCTTTTAACGTAGAATTAAAAGTGTTAGTCAGGGAAATATTTGCAAATATTAAAAAGTGCTAGTTAGGGAAACAATTGCAAATATTAAAAATATTTGTTTTTATTTCTAGTTTTTAATGCATGTAAGTGTAAGAATTTGTAAATTTGTAAAAATTTGCCTTTCTAATAATTCACAATTTAATTTAACCGACGCATGAATAAAGTGGCCAGACTCACGGCAATGTTAGTTTTACATATGGTAGAAGAATACGCAATGTGCATACAAGTAGATCTTAAGCAGGGCTTTCAAGTGTTCCCAGTTTAACGTGAACAGCCTATAACAATATTAATTATATTATAAATCACTTATTTTATGATAAGTGCCCTGCTTTATGAAATTAAATATCTAGTCACCCTAAACACATATGCATGTACATTCCTTAACATTCCACAGTTTCACTTGGACGGTGCATAAATAAAGTGATCAGATCCATAGTAGTGTTATATTTACAAATGACGGAAGTATACAAAGCTGTACCGCTGAATGCGAGTAAAACTGTGGGGAGTGAAGCTTTAAGCATTTTTCTCCGCGGTTTTTTCTTCAACATTTCCCTTGCTCACCTCGAGGTAGCTCTGTCATCGCCGTAGTGTGTCCGTGGTGCCGTCGTACTGCCAGCCAAGTAATTTAAATATGAGATTGCTATCTCTACTTCTGTTCGTTCGCCCTCACGGCACGTAGAATTGAACTCCGCCTTGATGAGTGGGGAACGGCGTTGGGTGGCGAGTGAACCACACCACCTGCCTACTCCAGGCTCCAAGGGCTACCACTCAAGAATATATAGGGGTAGAAATGACAGTCCACTTGCATTTAATAAGTTTAATAAAATAATAATAAATAACGTGGTCTGATAGATAGTCTTAGGCCAAAATAAAAGCATGAGGAATATCAATAAAAGTAAAGGGTGGCTTATGCCTCTCTAAATTTCCCAGAAAGGGCACTGTTGTTCGCCCCTCCTCCTTTACCGCACCATAGTGGTGCGTGTGTTTCACCCTCCCTAAGCTGCGTTCACTTTCACAGGTCGGCGTGACCATATACAGCGAGCTGAGTGGATTTCAGCGTCAGCGATTCACACCTCACCAGAATTCCTGCGTCATCTGTATACCCATAATTCCAAACTTTGTTAGGTTTGGTCATCGGCTGACAGAAAGCGAGTTTTCGTTCATTTTAAAATCAGCTGCGCCATGAAGATTTTGCAATTAACCAACAATATTTTTTTCATTGCCTTTATCTTTCTATATTTTTTCCCAGTGCATGTAACGAAGATACTCTTTCCTTGGCGTGATTATAAGCCAACATAAAAACATTATTTTCGACGACAGCCATTTTGGTCGCCGTGGGCACCACGCTCCGTATTGTGGGTAGTGTCCTCGTTGTCTGCACTGATAACGCACATGCCAACCTTTGCAAAGGAAAGAGAGCGCTGGGCGGCATTTAATTACTCGACTCTTCGTAAAATGGCGCCACAGGTAAATACAGTAAGAATGACTATAGAACTAAATTGTATCTGGCCTTCGTTTTAAAAAGCGCGTGGGAAAATGCTTGCATATCCTTTTCTGTTATATTTTTTCTTTATATTGAGTAACTACTCGAGTGAATTAGTTGTATCACAGTATTTATAAGCAGCAATGTAAAATTGTGGGTTTACATACGAAAAATTTATGTTGGCACTTTGAATCTTTACGAATTTTTAATAACTGTGTAAAAATACCTTTTTTTTATTTACACGGGACGAACTAAATATTGCCGCTTATACTGTGCAGACGTAACTTGAAGGTTTATATTTCTTGTGCATTTCTTGTTATTTATAAAAGACGTAGACACTAGTTTTTAACATTCGTATTCAAGAATTTGTGTAAAAGAGTACCGTTGTAGAATTTGAAATGTATGTGATGTCCAGTGTACTAATCCACAACAGAAATCATTTGATCATGTATATTTCTGTAGTTTCCTCAGACATTCAATTAGTTATTTATACAGTGATGGACAAAAGTACTCGCCCTCGTGCATTTACAATAATAAAGTGTATAATATCCCATGTTCCGCGCATAGATACACAAGTATATTACAACAGGTAAAAGAATGAACGCTATCCTACGTGCCTACGTGCAACGAGNTCTACGTGCAACGAGCAAGTACGCTACATTCGCAAATTATGATGTGTCGCTGGGGGTACCTGGACAAAAGTATTCATCCGCCTGCCGTGTACAAGTGTGCTTGGGCTCTTTCCTCTAACAGGTATCAGTTGTGCGGCTTCAGTTGAGTTCCGTAGTCCGATAGTGAAGGTTCGACCTCTGCAGTGGATCAGTGTCGTGAGATGGGGCGAAAAATAAAGGAATTGTCCGTTGAAGAAAGGGGAACTAAAACAAGACTTCAAGCAGAAGGAAAAACATTTTTTGATATCGCAAAAATGTTGTGAAGAAGTTGTTCGACCGTTAAAAGTGTTTTACAAAGATTTCAATATCAAACAGAGCTCACCAGCAAGGAAAGAAGCGGTCGTCCGCAGAAACTATCACACACGGAACAGACGTATGTGGTCAATTCTATTTAAAAAAAACCCAAAAACGAGTTCGTCCGACATAACAGCTCAAATGAACAAATATTTACAGCACCAGGTTTCTTCACGGACTGTACGAAGGGTTCTCAATCGTGCTGGGTACCATGCCTGGGTCCCACGAAAGAAACCCTACATTAATAAGATGAACAGGGCTACACGGCTGCAGTTTACGAAAGAATAAGTGCAGACAGAGACTGAATTGTGGGAGAAAGTTATATTTTCAGTTTAAAGTGAAATCAATATTTATAGCAATGATGGTAGAATTTTGGTGTGGCGCAAGCCAAACACTGAGTTTGAGCAACAGAACTTGCAGACCACAGTTAAACGTACAGGTAGTGGGGTCATGATTTAGGGGTGCATGTCGGCCTCAGGAGTGGGGGAACTGGTTTTAATCGAAGGGAATATGGACAGATTCGTGTATCCTAAAATATTAAAAGGCAATCTAAAGAATAGTTCAGAAAAACCGTGGCATTGCAAATAATTTTTACTTTCGACACGACAATGACCCCAAGCATACGGCGGAAATTGTGCGTCTGTGGCTGCTTTACAACACGCCGCATATTTTGAAATCACCTCCGCAGTCACCAGATGTGAATCCGATAGAACATATGTGGAGCAAGTTGGGAAAAGCCTGAGAAAACACCACACCAACACACCACAACTGAAAGAGTTACTTCAGATAGAATGGAACAATGTTGTCTCGAATATTACACGGAACCTTGTGCATACTCCATGCCAAAAAAGGCTTGAAGCAATGATAAGCAGGAAGGGTATGCAAACTAAGTATTGAGATCAATATTAATGGTTTTGTTTTATAATTGTCCGGGAATAAACGAATATTTATGTCCACGCAATAAATGTCCCCCAAGGAAACTTCATGTATTATTTTCGAAGTAGTTTGCTATTCTGTTGTACAGAACAGAACAGCCTGGTCTTGTCTAGCATTGTATAACATGTACAGCACCCGATGCTCGTGTAATATGTGAATGTGTGGGGTTGGTAAGTGCTTAACTATTTTCTTTTATATTTTATTTTTGCATCGGTGTGCATCGGTGTGCATCAGTGTTGTCTTCTTATAGTTTCCGTACCTCACAACGAAATTTTTTTTCCCCTAACATAACATATAGTGCTCGATGCTTGTGCAATATAAGCGGGTTGTTAATTGCTTATAACTATTTGCTTTTCTAATTATTTCTTATATCTGCTGTTTGCATCAGCACGCTACTTTGAAAACGTCGTAGGCATAGGAGACAGCCAATAATCTGTTCGTCCTGTTGCAGATAGACAGGTAGGTGTTTGTAGACGGATTTTATTTCTTGTTGTGCGTATGCTAGAAGGAATTCCTGAGGCAGGTATGGAAGCTCGGTATCTTTGTCGAGTTTTGGAAGTGATCTAATCTTTCAGTTTGCGGTAATAGCTGTTATATTTTTTGTCCACTGGAAACAGTATCCCATTATTTTCACATTGTCTTCTCGACGAGAGAATGAAGTTGTGATGTGTGGTGGTATGAACTGCCTTTCTTTATAGACCTAAAAGTGAATAGGGTGGGCAGAAGCTATAACCTCTACTAACACCAGTTTATAGCTGTGTAGACCGTATCGTTCCCACTCTTCACAACGGAAATTTCTTCACCTAACATAACGTACAGAGCACGATGCTCACTTAATATGTATTTGTTGGTAAATGTGTATAATTACTTGCATTTATAATTAATTGTTTTAATCTGTTTGTCTCAACGCGTAGTAGTGTCGTCTCTCTTGCGTAACTAATGGTTTAAATGTATGTTGTTTTGTGACACGCAAAGGAAAACAGTCTTTACAAGTCGTGTAATGCGTATTGACATATATTAATTTTTGTGGTTGGTCCTTGTTATCATTCGTTATTTCTCATGTCGACATGCATTCTAGCTTTTACTAAACTTATTGGCATGACAGCAACACTGATATCACTATTATGAACTGTAACTCCATCGGGCTTTTTTCACAAGTGCGCTTAGGGCATACTTGACACTTGCGACTTTTTTCGTTGTCGGGGGTGATGCCTATGTTTTGAATTTGATGGCTGTATCTTAAATGGTTCGGAAATTACACCCAACTATGCTTATAAGTGTGCTTATTGTATATTTAGCCCTGCGGTCATTTTTCTGGTAGGGGGTGATGTCTATGTTACGAATTTGGAAACTATATTTTACACGGTTCGGAAATTAGAATCAATTATGTTTATATATATGAGAAAACCGAAGTGGAATGATAGAGCAGGAGACTCATCCCGGCCAAGACGTCATGTGAAAGGATACTGGAAGGAATATGATAAAACCCATGGTGGAATGATAGAGCTAGAGACTTGTCCCTGCCAAGATGTCAGGTGAAAGGATAAAGGAAGGAATATGAGAAAACCTATGGTGGAATGATAGAGCATGATGATAGAAGTTGCTTGATGGGGACAATGAACACGAACATTCTTCAGGCAACATGGATGGTGCTGGCATGGAATGATAGAGCGTGGATGTCAGGGTAACCCCTCCACTCCCCACTCCTCATTCCCCATAAAGGAGTCACTTAGCCATATTGTGGTGTCATTGGCACAAATTGTGCAAACGTCAGCAGCATTGTGCAAAACACTTTTTTGGGAAATTCGGGAAATTTTCAGGGAAATTCTGGCGATTTCGGAAGTGTTGAGGGGAAAAAGGTAAATTCCGAGGGGAAAATTACTTCATCCAAGATGGCTGTGGCTTGTCCCTTTTCCCAGCCAGCAGCCAGGTGGCGCAGTACCTACATTTTCTTACTACTACTATTGCTGCACGTGTTGCCGTTGGATTGGCATTTACTGTAAAGCGAATATTCGAAGTATTTACATGCTTCTGTTTGTTAATCTAATTCGCAGTCAAAAGATTCCTCGTGGCAGTCGATTTTTTAACGATATTCCGGTTGGATTATCAGTTATACTTATAAAAAAAGGTAGTCCTGTAGCCAATTTTCATTGGCCAGAACTCAAAATGTGGATCTTACATACAGAATACTGGTATGCTCATGAGCGATCGCGCGTTTTGCAGAATTGCGTTCCATAAAAAACATAATGCTATGATGTGGCCGCGGTGGCTGAGCGGTTAGCCTGCTCGCCTCCCTCCAAAGCGAACCTCCAAAATGACCCCGGCCGGGTCACTCCCGATTTTTTGCATGTGGGAATCGTGCCGGACGATGCCGCTGGTCGCGGGTTTTCTCGGGGATCTCCCGTTCCCCTCTTTCATTCTGGCGCTACTCCATACTCATCTCAATCACCCTGATGCTCTCTTAAGACCTCGCTAATAGCCGTCCAAATCTCTTCACTCATCTGTGTGGGTTTGTGATATCCAGCGAATGTAAAAAAAAATAATAGGTTCCATAGTATTCCGCAGTTTCCGGAACACACACAAGCAAACTGTTTACAAAACTAAAGTGAGGAAAGACTGAAGATAGTTTCTTAATTTAAGATGCGCTATTTATTTA
>NQII01002736.1:13543-78520 GCA_002778355.1 Clitarchus hookeri
TTTTTTCTTTAAAGTTCTGCAATAATCAGTGTTAAGCAATATGCATAAAGTTGTTTACGCTTCATGATTGAAATGCAATACCATTTTTTTCCTTATCTTAAAATAGATAATGGCATTTAATTTCTTTAAAATTACCCTGCTTCTGCAAGCGATGCAATGTTTAATAAGTACGTGTTTTAGTAACTATGTTGTGCTAACACATAATTATAGAAAAATTGCGAAATCTTTTATTTTATTTAACTGAAATATTTCATATTGATGTGTATTAGTGTTTGGCAAATAAGCATATTTTGCTAAATCCAGCAACATTTCCTTGTGCGTGTATAAACAGCAACCTTCTTACTTCTTAGGNGCAAATAAGCATATTTTGCTAAATCCAGCAACATTTCCTTGTGCGTGTATAAACAGCAACCTTCTTACTTCTTAGGTTTATTATATTTTTGCCATGACGTGGCAGTAGAGATTTTGTTATTATGTTCTGTGTACGGAAGTGCTTCGTGGTTCTTCTGAAGTATGTGCTGTATCACTACTGTTATTTAGCACAGCGGTAAGTATCGGGAAACTGTTGTGCGAGGAAACTACTTACGTAATGCAATGCGTTAGCGAAAAATAGATTAAATCTGACGCACGGACTGCTTTGCTGTGAATCAAACACGCGTTTGTAACAAACTCCTATAAGTTTCCACAATCTGATCTTCTTACAAAAATCGCTCTTCACTAGTCTGATCTACAACTTTCATTGCACCGCGCGTTTGGGGAAAAAAGTATTTTGAAGAAATGTACGTTTCATAATGAATGTACTGGTCACTCATATCTTGCTTAGTTTTACACGATTGGGAATTAATTTGGTTTTGGTGAAGTAGTTATTTATTAAGTGAATAAATTAGTTTCAGACTCGTTTTTTGACTGTGTAAAAAGAAACTAATATTTTTTTAATAGATACAATGTATTACCTCTTATTCTTCCTTTCTCGTGCACTACTATTGGCTGAGGGCCTAATGCCCAAGACACGAAATTAAAATATCGCAATTTCGTGCACGTGGAGACGAGATTTTTCCTTACATGACACATACATCATAAACATGAAACAAGTCGTAAATAATTCATACTTTCATATTGATGTGTATACGTTTTTTTTTANGACACATACATCATAAACATGAAACAAGTCGTAAATAATTCATACTTTCATATTGATGTGTATACGTTTTTTTTTATCGTGAACCGAGCCTAGGAACTGTGATGGGTGTAACATGTTTGCGTTACTATCGAAGTTACAGTTTNTTTTTTTTTATCGTGAACCGAGCCTAGGAACTGTGATGGGTGTAACATGTTTGCGTTACTATCGAAGTTACAGTTTTACGTGACCGACGCATAGATATCGTCATCTTATCGATCACAGTGTTATTTTTCTAGTCCATTCACGGTTACTTCCAACTTTTCTGAAGCCCTGCTAATGTTCCACTTTCAGGATATCCCTCCAACTTGTGCAACCAATACAAAGGGATAACGCACCGCATTCTTGCGCACTCAGTGGAAGAAAATTTTTACATAAGAACTATTTCTCTTGGTTTTTATTCATATTAATGATAGATAACATATAATTTATAAATAAAATGTATTTAAAAGTTTAATTTGATAAAAAAAAAGATATGTGCGTGTATTTTAAAACAAGAACAAAATGCTTGTGATACAAGACATATTACGTAAACAACAAAACACGTCATAAGTGGGTGTTTTTTTTTTAATTTTGATTCAAAAAGTGTAGTGATACCATTAATAGATGATAATTGTTGCTTTTGGGGGGAGGGTACTCGACGGCGGAGAATATTTTATCCTCAGCATCGCCTCCAATAGTTTTAAGCAACGACAGGGGCAGAGTGTAGCCGTAGAGAAGGTGTGCGACTGGTAAGTAACGGCGGACAAGCTACAGACGTGGCCAAGATCTGCTCCAGGTCGAGGTGTGCGTTGGAGCTTCCCGCCTGTATCACTTGCTTGCTGGCCGTCGCGACCGCCTCACAGTTACCTCTGTAGCCCCAGGTCTCACCACTGCTAAGGTTACTTCTACCACAGCTTGCGAATATCATCGTTACAAGCTTGGCAAAAGGTAAGCGCTAGTGTCGCGTGTGTGCCGCATTTTCTCTACTGTCTACCTTTAAAAACAGGATAATCGCAATAATCATAAATCAAATATAAAATAACTTTGTAACTAAGCAATATATTTCTATTTTATAATTCATGTAGCCTAACAGGCTAATTAATTGTGAACCCTTTTGGAACACTGCGCACAATCAGCGGCGGAAATTTTCTCTTTGCCAAACCCNTATTTCTATTTTATAATTCATGTAGCTTAACAGGCTAATTAATTGTGAACCCTTTTGGAACACTGCGCACAATCAGCGGCGGAAATTTTCTCTTTGCCAAACCCTCCCATAATAAATCACATTATGTTCCTAACCCAAGTATAATAGACCGTAGCTTAACTAAGTCTAAAAAATTACATCAAAGGGAAAACGCACCGCTTTCGTGCGCACTCAGTGTAATAATATGTCGCATAGCATTACCAACACGCCTATTTTCCCCCTGTTTTATTCGTATTAATTATAAATTAGGCCTAAATATTATAATTTATAGATAAAATATAAAACACTTGTGATATTTCATGTATTTCGGAAACAACCAGACATTTCATACCGAGGGTGATTTTTGAAAGGTTTGATTCATAAAGTGCGAAAATACCGCGAATAAACTGTACTCGCCAACGCGTTCGTATTCGCGTAACATCTACAGCCGTCTCCTCGACACAGCGACGCCACGACTGAAGTTAATTAAAATGTAATAGTAATGAACGTGCCACGAATATTGCGCGTGTGGCCGCCTGCCTGGCAAGGGTCGGCGCCCCACAATATGGGAACAGCTGCACTGGGGAACCCAGCGCGGGTTTGTTCTCGAAGGCGGAACAGCTCGGTTGGCGAGCAAATTGGAAGGCGGCGATGCTAATTTCCTCGGAGCTGCGAGCGCAGGGCCGTCACGAGTACCGGAGCTACTTCACATGGAGGTCAGGGAATCAGACCACGGTGTCGCCGGGCAATTACCGCGCCCGTACCGTAGTTACGGCATGCCGGCACCTACAGCTGCGCCAGTTTGCTAAACACGCGTCGTCACTTCCTTTTTACAACCGTACTCCGTGTCTCACTAGTGACAGCTTTCCGTGGGCAAATCCGCAGGCTCTCGCGCTCACGTTGTCACAGGGAACTCTGTCGTAGTCTAAAGTTTGTCGACATTCGCCATGCTCATTTACGACTTTAAGTTGATGGTTCTTCGGACTTAAGAAATGATAAATTGTGTGACGTCGACACATTTCAATTAAAATATTTGCTTAAAATTGTTTTTAAGTTTTGGATAGTGTGTAAGAGAAGTGAAAAATTTGGTAGTAAATATTCACCTGTAAAAATATTATCAGAATAAAATAGTAACAATGATCTGTTACAAATTTTTTTTTAAATAATAAAAATAATACACCTCACTTTACTGAATACTGAGCAATGCATAGTTTATTACGATGTATTATATTATAAGCGTATTTTACAACCTAAAATAGGTAACTGATGTTCCAAATTAATGTTTACACTCTTTATAAGTTAATAGCAGAGAAACTATTAAAGACAGTCTGATAGGATTGCGTGTATTAGACGCTATAAGGATAACTTTGGGTGTGTGCGAGCGCGTGTAGCCATTCTGCTGTCAGTCTTTTGCAACCACGAGCGGCGGCGCTACAAATGTAGAGGACATGGCAGAGGTAACAAATTTTTTCCTTTGAGCAACGTAGGTGAATTTTAAAGTGCTGTTGGGAATGTGAGAACACGATTGCGGTGCAGAGACGATGGACAGAATTGTATACTGTGGCATCGCCACGTGATAAGTTTGAGAGGNGATGGACAGAATTTTATACTGTGGCATCGCCACGTGATAAGTTTGAGAGGGGCGGAACTGTGTGCGATGTGAAGAAAGGACCGTGTGGCAGGAGAGGACGGCAACGGACAATGGAAGTGTGGGGACTGTATTGCACACATTTCCCCAGGGGAAGTCGAAGTCCGTACGGCAAACTGNGCAACGGACAATGGAAGTGTGGGGACTGTATTGCACACATTTCCCCAGGGGAAGTCGAAGTCCGTACGGCAAACTGCGTGTGTCAGGTGTCGGTAAACCAAGTGACCATCGCATTTTAAAGCACGTAAAGTCGAGACCCTGCATTCCCGCGTTATTAAACGCTATAAATGATGACGACTGAAATAAGCGTGTCGAATTTTGTTAGTGGGTTGTAAACATGTGCAGCGAGAACGAGCATCTTACTTCCGTGGTTGTTTTGTCCAATGAGGCAACCTTTAAGTCGAATGGAACTGTCAACCGCCACAACGTTGTATACTGGGCCTATGAAAATCCCCACCTTGTGGTAGCTTAAGCAGTTAATCGTCCTGGATTAATATTGTGGTGCGGGGTGTCTGCCAGAGAACTTGTGGGGGCCATCTGTAATTGACGGAACGGTGACATGTGAAAGCTATATATAGTACCATGTTGCAGGTAAATATTGTGCCAGCCGCTCACCAACTCCCAGACGACTGCTTTTTCCAGCAGGACGGCGCACCGCCACAGTAACATCAAGACGTACAATCGCTCCTGGATGTAATATTTCTTGGCAGAAGGATAAGCCGACGAGGAAGTATTGAGTATCCACCCAGATCTCCAGATTTAACGCCGTTAGATTTTTATCTGTTAGAAACTCAGAAGAGCACTGTGTACGCCACAAAGCCACGGATACTAGATGCCATGACACGCGATATTGACCGCCTGTGAATCCACTCCCATGGAAACAGTAGCTACTGTTTGTCTTTGTGTTCTACAGAGGTGCAGTAGATGTCTTGGTGTTGTCGGCGGACATTTTTAACGTTTGTAACTGTTATAAACATTCGCACACATCCAACGTTGCCATTGTATCAAATACAAGTAGTCCATCAAGTTCTATTGAATATTTTTTTGTTATTCCCGTTTAAATAGTGTAAAAATTAATTTGGGACATGCGGTAAAATAATAAGTCTTTGATTTTGCAGACATGTTTTCGCTGACCTTGCGGCGCTGTTGTTTGACCCCAAACTTGATCCTCCTGTGCCTGATCCCCGAGGGTATAACAGGATGATTTTGCAGACAGTCGGCATTTGTCATCAAAGAGTGTGANGCAACGGACAATGGAAGTGTGGGGACTGTATTGCACACATTTCCCCAGGGGAAGTCGAAGTCCGTACGGCAAACTACGTGTGTCAGGTGTCGGTAAACCAAGTGACCATCGCATTTTAAAGCACGTAAAGTCGAGACCCTGCATTCCAGCGTTATTAAACGCTATAAATGATGACGACTGAAATAAGCGTGTCGAATTTTGTTAGTGGGTTGTAAACATGTGCAGCAAGAACGAACGAGCATCTTACTTCCGTGGTTGTTTTGTCCAATGAGGCAACCTTTAAGTCGAATGGAACTGTCAACCTCCACAACTTAGAAACTCAGAAGAGCACTGTGTACGCCACAAAGCCACGGATACTGGATGCCATGACACGCGATATTGACCGCCTGTGAATCCACTCCCATGGAAACAGTAGCTACTGTTTGTCTTTGTGTTNGATGCCATGACACGCGATATTGACCGCCTGTGAATCCACTCCCATGGAAACAGTAGCTACTGTTTGTCTTTGTGTTCTACAGAGGTACAGTAGATGTCTTGGTGTTGTCGGCGGACATTTTTAACGTTTGTAACTGTTATAAACATTCGCACACATCCAACGTTGCCATTGTATCAAATACAAGTAGTCCATCAAGTTCTATTGAATATTTTTTTGTTATTCCCGTTTAAATAGTGTAAAAATTAATTTGGGACATGCGGTAAAATAATAAGTCTTTGATTTTGCAGACATGTTTTCGCCGACCTTGCGGCGCTGTTGTTTGACCCCAAACTTGCTCCTCCTGTGCCTGATCCCCGAGGGTATAACAGGATGATTTTGCAGACAGTCGGCATTTGTCATCAAAGAGTGTGAACTCGCACAAGTCCTGAGAGACGACGCTAGGCAAGGCCAACCCCAGGCATGAGTCACGCACGGGGTTCACTGAGTGCCAGGCCGGCTGACTCAGATCGCGGTTTGGCACGTGCGGACGGATAGCTTACCTCGCGTGGTGCAGCGAGTACGCTACTATCAGCATGATCGTGCCAGTCCCGCGCCTGCTGTCATCGCCCTGAAATCACGCACGCCTTTGTCTCTGCTGCCAGCTGACTCATCTGTCATACAGACATTCACACACGTATTCCTACAGTTACAAATACGAAGCGGAAAAACAATGCGTAAAAATAATTGTACCTTACATATATAGGGTGGAACTGAAATCTACCGGCAAACTTTGGCAGGTGATTCCTCATCAGAAAATAGGCCTAAAATATATACACGACATATAGCTAGATATTTTCCTAAGGGTGAAAACCGCAGTATAGTTGAAGCAGATGATTGCTAGTAACACAGCCAGAATGATCAATAAAAGTCTAGATTTTCTGGATACTGCATTATTAAACGACGACGAAGTACAATCAAAACACAAAAATATGGGCTCCAATATCAACCTCCATCCATGGAAAGTGAGGGGTTGANCGACGACGAAGTACAATCAAAACACAAAAATATGGGCTCCAATATCAACCTCCATCCATGGAAAGTGAGGGGTTGGCAGCATATTTGTGCAAATAAAAATGTATTTGTATCACCTTGTTTGCTGTTTCCTGTGGATTCGTAATCTACCGTACNCAGCATATTTGTGCAAATAAAAATGTATTTGTATCACCTTGTTTGCTGTTTCCTGTGGATTCGTAATCTACCGTACTAGTTGAACAAAAATTCCGTCTTGTGTTTTTAAGCTACGTAAATGCCGCCGTTTTCGATAAATTAATTCATAGTGTTCCGACAATGAATATCAACGTCNTGTGTTTTTAAGCTACGTAAATGCCGCCGTTTTCGATAAATTAATTCATAGTGTTCCGACAATGAATATCAACGTATTTACTGTTGGTGCGTGATGTTGTTTTACATGACACCATGTGAGGTTGGAACTAGTCGTATTTCATGTGTTATCCATACTTACCCCAACAAACTATCGCTGATAGGCCAGTAGGGTCCGTTGACGCGACGCAATGGCTAGACTGCTCACCTCCCACCACGGCAAATCGGACTCGATTCCCGGCTTGGTCAACACGAATATTCATATCTGGGAAACGTGGTAGACATCACCATTGGCCAGTGTTTTTTTTTTTCGGGGCACACCGTTTCACCGCTATGTAATTTCGCTATTGCTCCATCTCCACCCTACGTGGCCTTCATCGGCATGAATTAATTTCTTGCAAACGGTGGCATACAGCTTAAAACCACAAGACAGAGTGTTTGTTCACCATGAACGGTAGATCAAAAATCCACAGGTAACATCAAACAAAGTAGTACAACTACATTTTTATTTGCTCAAATGTGGTGCCACCCCTCCCTTTCATGAATGTGGGTTGATATTGTAGCCCAAATTTTTTAATTTTATAATACAGTATCCAGAAACTCAAGCATTTATTGTTAATTGTGGCTGTGTTACAAGCAAAAAAATCTGCTTCAACTACACTTTCAAGGGTGGTTACACAACTTCAGAATAGACTTAAGAGTATAGGTCGTGTGTATTTGTTCGACATATTTTTTGATGGTTTGTCGGTAGAGTTCAATTCCACTCTGGATAAATGTTATAAATTATAATAACATGTAGAGATTACCATCGTTAGGCATAATGTTATTTATGAAATAAAAAAAATAGTCTTTCTCACTGGGCTGTTAGACTGCTCGCCTCCCACCAAGACGAACCGTGTTCAATCCCCGGCCGGTTCACTCCGGATTTTCGCAAGTGGGAATCGTGACGTACGATTACGCTGGTCGAGTTTTCTCGGGGATCTCCTGTTTCTTCCGTCCTTTAATTCCAGTGTTGCGCCATACTCTAGTAATGCGCCATTTTTGCAACAGTACATCTTTCAGTTGCTGGGTATGTAACGTGTCCTTGCTATTTTCTTTACCTCACTTTATATATGCTAAATCTGATTGAGATCTGGGGACTGTATTGGCGTTTTCAGGTGTGTGGCGTATTATAAAGCAACAAGAGGCGGACAGTTTCTGCCGTATGTTTGGGATCGTTATCTTTGTGGAAGCAGTAATCGGTTCCTAAACCCAGTTACTAAATTATCTTCTTTAAGCTTCTTGTATGTTCAGATAACCATATATGTCCTTATTTCCCTCTATGATAACTATTACCCCTAGACAGGATACAGTCATACAACCGCAGACCATAATTCGACCACCGCCATGCTTAACAGCAGTTCGCAGGTTCTGAATGTTACGTTAGGTTTTTAGCTTCCTCCATATCAAAAGGTGACCATCATTGTGAAAAGTGTTAAACTTACTCTCATCCCTAATCAAACTCTGCCCCAGCAGTATCAATTATTCCTCACATAGTATTTTGCGAATGCTAACCTCCTCTTTGTATTAGTCGTATTAATGTTGGGTTTCTTTCTTGGTACCCTGGCTCTGTATTTGGCACGATTGAGAAGTCGCGTTATTGTTCATGGTGTTTTTCAAATTGTTCTTGCACATGATCAGATGTTACAGAAGACGTGCATCTTTCTTGAATCTCACCATTAATTTTTTTTTTCCCCTGTCGGCCAGTTTCTGTGGACTATCAAATTTTGGTGCATTTATTAAAGCTGTTGAATATTTAAATAGCTGTATTACACTCCGCACAGTATAACACCTTCGTGCGACAATATTTGCAGTTTCAGAATATTATTCTTTTTTACAACATAATGAAACTATGATTGGTCTCGTTTGTACAATAGTTTCTTTACTTTTTCTACTTGAGCTATTTCAACGTTCTGTAACTACCTAGTTTACACCATACAAGACGTTTGAAGTTCAANTTTACTTTTTCTACTTGAGCTATTTCAACGTTCTGTAACTACCTAGTTTACACCATACAAGACGTTTGAAGTTCAACATGCAGCTATAGGCGACGGAATGTGGCAGTGAGTTACCCAGTTCGTTGTTTCTGTATTCACAACCAAGTGTACGAATACTTGTGTCCGGCTTAATATCTCCAGTGAGAAAAACTATTTCGTAAAGAATGTTAACGCTATGATAGTTAATATAATCTACATGTTAATGCCATGTATTGCTTTTATACCTGTATAAGTTGAAGATATGTTTGTTTATTTCTGGAACACGCAAAATAAATTTTCTCTTTGTATTTGTGACTGTGCCTACTAAAGGGGTGCAAGCCTAGTGCTGATGATGTATCTAGCAGTGTGAGAACATTGAACCACTTCTCCGGCCATATAGCGCCGGAATTCAAATATCCCGTAAGAAAAAATACGATTATAATTCGTAGAACGTGTTTTGAAGACCTGGCGCATATTGGAAACGATAAAATTCACACAAATACTATTTTGTTTTAACCTTTTAACCACCATATTACGTTTCTACAATGTAGCCTCTCTCTTTTGAGTTTTCAGTAAGAAATCGTGTTTGCTCTACCGGGGGAGGGGGGAGGGGTGCTGATCAAAATTAATGATTTTGTAAGTTTCAGAAATGTGCACTGAAATTTACTTGTATTTACAATAATGCAATTTTTAGCCGTATGTTTTATATGTGAATCTAAAGTCATAAACTAGTTGTAACATGTACGCATTAAATGAAGGTAAAAAAAATCATTGGCGCAGGTCCAAGTGTATTACAAATTTACACATATGTGGGCCGGTGCTCAGTAATAAAACAGAAGAAACTTGTCATCATGGCTTGTTATGGGCATAAAAACGTGTTTCACACATAAATAGATTTAACTGCACCTTTTGGTAGTGNCTTGTCATCATGGCTTGTTATGGGCATAAAAACGTGTTTCACACATAAATAGATTTAACTGCACCTTTTGGTAGTGTCTTCCATTTTTTTATGAACGGGATAGAACATATTTCCTTACCGGGATACTGAATGGGAAGGAATTGATTTTATTTNTCTTCCATTTTTTTATGAACGGGATAGAACATATTTCCTTACCGGGATACTGAATGGGAAGGAATTGATTTTATTTAGACTTAAACAAATATAATGTCAATGCAGCAACTGGGCATTATTATGTAAATAAATCGGTATGGCACAACTCCCATGCATAATACCATGCCATATCTTAATGTTATCTTGTCAATCGTAGTGTAGAGTGACACACATCGCGTCCGCTCACTCTTGCGTTGTAGAACATTCTGCCCGTGCATTCTAAAAGCCGGTGGGCCTCGCCCGCAACGTATTTTCAAGTCACGTGACATACTTATTTTTACCACACAGAAAATTATAAAATAAATATATAATAATATTACGTTACATCAATCTTCTTTTTTAAATTCACAAAACAAACCTGTATTCAAAATTAGAGTACCATTCGCGTCTCTAGCTTCACTGCAAAACATATCTTAGTTACAAAATACAAAAAAAAAACATTCCAAAACATAAACGAACATGAAATAAATACTTTAAATAATAAAATTACACTGTCTACAGTTATACATATGTTGTAACATCGATAGCTACGAAATGCACGCGCGGCCTCCAGATCGTGATACCTCCTTATTCGTCATTACAAAATTCGTACATTTAATTATATTTCTATAATATTAATAAAAAACTTGTGGCGAGCGATTCATGGGTAATTCGTTTCGTAATGTGCTTACAGTTCCAGCACTCTAAATGGTACGTATTCAAAATAAGTACATGTATATACAATTTAAACCGAAATAAATTGTTATCTTGTACTGTATAACTGAATTCCTCTCGTAAAGGGGAGTGCACGTGTGTGTGTGTGTGTGTGTGCGTGTGCGTGTGCGTGTGTGTGTGTGTGTGTGTGTGTCTCTCCCCCCCCGGAATTCTCTCGTGGGCTTCCCTGCGGTCGTTTTCGTCGCCAGGGGTGACGCTTATGTTATGAATTTGGTGACTATCTTACACAGTTCGAAAATAGCAGCCGACTATGCTTATAAGAGGGCTTAGGGCGTAATTGTATGTGAATTTGACGACTGTATCTTAAAACAGTTCAGGAATTACAGCCAACTATGCTTATACGATGACGTAGGGCATACTTGATCCCGTAGTCCTTTTCGTTGTCGGGGTTGATGCCGATGTTATGAATTTGAGGAATATATCTTAAACAATTAAACATCCTCTTTTTTTCGCGATGACAAGTTACTGTCTGGTGTGTGCGTAGTTTGATGCTGGTATTTACTTAATTTCTTCCCCTAACCATGCAATGGAAATTTATAGGTATGTATATATATATATATGTATATATATATATATACATATATATATATATAACGTCGGGGGCCTCTCCGAATGCCCGGGATGGTAATAACTATATACGTATTCGCCGTTAAACATCCTACTTTTTTAGATGTCGCAGTGGTCTCTTGGGCAAGACGCTATATTGCCGACCCCAGGGGTGCCCGACCGATCCTGCATGCCTCTGGCATTTATTTTTAGTTCCGAAACGACTACCAACTAAAAAAAATAATTCCCAGTGCTCCTGGCGGTCACCATTTGAACTACACTCCCCGATGCTAGTGCACCCCTGCAGGCAACAAGTAAACCAACACACACAAAATGGATGCGATAATACTGGCACTCCTAGCCTTGAACTGTAGAACTTCAAACACTCTGATGGCGGACGCGAGAAATAAAGATGGCCGCCTACAACGGCCGACTGGTGGCAGGCGCGGGAATTAAAGATGTCTTAGCACACACTGGTGGCGGATGCGGGAGGAATCAAATATGGCTGCCTACAGTAGACGACTTGTGGCGGTCGGTGCGGGAATTATAGATGGAGGACATAAACAGCAAGAGAAAATAAAGGAGACCATAAGGAATATGATAAAACCGAAAGGGATAGACAAGGCGAGAGAGAATGAGCTTGGGGTGAGAAAGACTGGAAGTAATGAAGGAAGTTGCATGACAGGCAATGAACTCTAACATTCTTCAGTCAAGGTGACTGGTGCTTGCATGGAATGACAGAGTGTGAATGTTGTGGTGACCCCTCAACCCCTCATCCAAAATGGAGTCATTTAGCCACATTGTAGAGTCATGCCATTTTCGGACTGAGTGACTCATAAAAAATTTGGTAAGGAAAATTTATGTGGGAAATTTTGAGCGTTTTAAAGGGGGGAAAAATGGAAATTCCAAACTGAAAATCGCCGCCATTGGGAATTTATGACAGAGCAGGTCGTTTCGGTGTGACATCATCCAAGATAGTCGGCGTGGCACCGCAGCCAGCATCCAGGTGCGCTAGAAGGAACATTTTAAAACTACTAAGGATACAAGTGATTGAAATTAACTTGATACCACAGATTAGGTACATGACAATACACAATTGATTAGNATTGAAATTAACTTGATACCACAGATTAGGTACATGACAATACACAATTGATTAGAATTACATAACTCTACATGATCTGAGAATTCAGTATGGTGTGAAGCCTCCTTGCTGCAATCAGAGCCCTTAAACGTCGTGGCATAGAATCATAGAGGATCTGGATATGTTCCTGGGAAATATCTCTCCACGCGGTTTGTATGTGAGTCCACAAAGCATCAATAGAGGTTGCTGAGGACCGTGACGAAGAAGTCGCCGACCAACCATATCCCAGACATTTTCGTTGGGTGACATGTCAGGCGAACGTGCAGGTCAGGGCAGCGGTGATACCCATCGTTCATTGANTCCCAGACATTTTCGTTGGGTGACATGTCAGGCGAACGTGCAGGTCAGGGCAGCGGTGATACCCATCGTTCATTGAAGAAGGCTTTACATTCCTCGCCACATGTGGCCGGGCATTGTCCTGCTGAAATATGGCATGTGTAATTCCTGAAGGAGGGGCAGTACCTCGGGCCCTTAAATCTCCCTGATGTAGCGGTTGCTGTTCAGATTGCCCTCAATACGTAGTAATTGAGATCGCATGTTCTATCCAATGGCGTCCCACACCATCCACTTGGCGTTTGTGTGCTATACTGCTCCTTAATGCAGGCGGCCAGATTGCGGTCACCACGATAGTGTCTATCGCGTATGCGGCCATCACTGTAGTGCAGGTTGAAGTGGGACTCGTCCAAAAACACTACGTTTTGCCACCCAGCACACCAGCGGCGGCGTTCACACAGTTTGAGGCGTTTGTGGTTTCTGGACAATGGAAGCCGACGCTATGGCATGCGTGCCACCAGTACAGTCCGCAGCAGACTGTGTCAGACCGTTGACGCAGACAGGTCGACACACGTTGCAGTGCTCCAGTGTCGAGCCAACACTGTGGACGAAACTATACGGTCCATTACGGCCATGCGGACAAGATGGCGTCATCCTGTGCTGTGGTCACATTGCGTGATCCAGTACCCGCTCGTCGCTGTGTACTACCCTCTTCTATCCACTGGTTCCACACACGCATCACTGTCGTAGCAGCATGCCCTGTACGAGCCGAAATGTCATGGTATGACAAACCCGTTTCCCGGCGACCGATCATTCTGCCCCGTTCGAACTCGCATGCTGATATGGCGCTCTTTGACGTCGAAGAGGCATACTGGCTCTTGCTTTCACTTCTATTGACGGCTCTTTACTGACTGAGCTTGGTATAACACTAAACTTTTCNGAGGCATACTGGCTCTTGCTTTCACTTCTATTGACGGCTCTTTACTGACTGAGCTTGGTATAACACTAAACTTTTCAGTCACACAAGAGAAGGCGCTGCTGGACCTATGTGTACGCCATCTCTCTGCAATCGTAATCACTATTACTGGTACACTGTTCTGCACATACTCCGAGTTTGGATTCTTTCGGGCTATTCTTTGTGGGTGTTGTAATTTTTACAAACAGTAGTGTATGGGATTTTGTACTGTACTAGTACTTCTTTCCATGTCTGCATATTACAGTGGCTAGGTATCTGCACTGTGTGTTGTGAACTATTTCGGACAACTTCCACGTCTGTCTATGGCAATGTTAATGTTGCAACGTCGGTAACGCTTTGCGTCGACATAAATTTTGAGTACCAACGAGTTTATTTATGCCATCATTGGCATTTCATATGTAACTGGTTTTGCGTTTACTAACTAAAATAACTTATGTAATATTTCTTGCAAATGAGTTTAGTTATTTTTAAAGACTTATTCAAGTGCTGCAAAGTTTTTGTTTACATGCATTTTCTCTGGGTGCTCCTCTTTTCTCTATATTTTGCCCTTATCTAATCACACCTCATCCATTCCTCTGGCTGGAGGAATGACAGGTGTCCGTCGGGTAGGGTTTGGTGCCGACCCGCTTATTTTGGAATGCACAAGTTATGGTTGATGGTATGGCTAGTTGGTGTGTTAGGTGGAATGGTTTCTTGTATATTTTTCTGGTGTTCGTCGATATTGAAGGTATGTCGCATGGTATGGGCATGTATTTTTTTGGTATGGACAGTGTGAACTTTATATTATGTTGGGTAGTATGGTGTCTGTGTGTGGTTATACATAGATGATTGGTTCTTGTTAGGATGCTCAGTTTGACAGTGGTCGTCGCGAAAGACATTTTGTCTTAACTCGTGAAAGCAATTGGAATATATTATGGCACCACATAGCGCTGGTCCAGCAAAAGTAGCATCGTCTGAGATTGGCAAAGCACTACCACCTTCTTTGGGTGGGCTATCTGTAGCAGCACTACCATCGACTTCTTAAGGCATGACACCCAGTGCCATCGACTTTTTAGGGTTCAGCATCATTGATATCATTGTAGACTTCGTCAAGTTTTCGTGGCTGTTACTGTGATATGATATCTGACTACAGACATGGCCAAGGAAGCCTGAAAGAACTACTTATGTAAAGCTTCCTTCCTGTGCTATGCAGCGATGCATCAAGTGCAAGCATCTGTTCAAACATGGTGATAAGCTGGAGAGATAGCGAGAACTGTAAAGGCAGAGTTTCAGCACCTGAGAAACTGTATGTACTAGCAGTTGGTGACACCACATCGAGTGGATTCTACCTGAAACAGCCAGCATGTAGGATTTTTGAAAACATGTGATTGGAAATAACTTTGTTGACATCAAGCAAAGGCTAATCAATCAATTAACATAAGTAGTTCAAGAAGACCCCATAAAATACAATTTTCGGCTGGGGTGTACCTACGAAAAGCCTGAACCTTTAGATGAAGAAATCAGTTGCCGAGCATTCAAGACTCCGAATGTATCATCATATAATGCTGATAGCATTCCAGAGGCTGTAAAAGCTTCGAAAGAAAAACTTTGTTGTGAAAAAGAGGAATATACTACTTAAGGCTTTGGTTGGGAACTTGCTAGCATACACTGTTTTGAGCTGCGTATAAGCAGATTATATTCATTACGTGAAAAGCGAACTCGTTTTTGGAAAGACACTACATGAATGGTATGGAGACTGTAGGGATTATGTTTTTCTCTCTGTAGTCTGCTTCATATAAATATAGCTATGCATAATTTCAACATTGCAAAAAAAAATCCTTTCTCATTGGTTTTCTTACCTTGTCCTAACATTAATACTTTCCTAATATAGGGAATATGATAGCCGAAGTATTTATATGTGTTACTACAGTCCGGTAATGTAGATGAGCACGATGAAATGAAATTAAATGCATTAATGTGGGCAGAATATGATGATTTGAATATCGGTAGTACTTAAATATTTGANACGATGAAATGAAATTAAATGCATTAATGTGGGCAGAATATGATGATTTGAATATCGGTAGTACTTAAATATTTGCTTTGTAAGCCTATCACTGGTTGCGCACAATCAAGGATGCGGTTAAAGAGTTGATGTCTAAAGCATGTTGTTGAAGTGGTATAAGTTTGGCCCTGAGACTTTGTCGGCGTGGCGAGGNACGATGAAATTAAATTAAATGCATTAATGTGGGCAGAATATGATGATTTGAATATCGGTAGTACTTAAATATTTGATTTGTAAGCCTATCACTGGTTGCGCACAATCAAGGATGCTGTTAAAGAGTTGATGTCTAAAGCATGTTGTTGAAGTGGTATAAGTTTGGCCCTGAGACTTTGTCGGCGTGGCGAGGGGTTGTTGAGCCGGACCTGACTGGTCTGCTTCAGTGCAGTATATGATGAGAGATTCTACATAATTTCCACACGGCTGGCCCTGTTCTTATACACTACAGATATGTTTCTACTTAAAACTAATGCCAGACTAAATGAAAGATTACCACGTTAAGGATCAAGGTCATATGGAATAAAAGTTGATGAAAGTGATGTAAACCTCGATGGTAGGTAGAGTATAGGTTACTAAATCGAGATGGAATGCAGAGCATTAATAAAATTTTATATGGTGGTCTGGTGTCGTAATCCAAGATGTCTGATATGGGATGACTGAGCATGAATAATATCTAAGATGGTGGTCTGATGGCTGGATGGAGAAGCAAATGAAATCTAACTTGGCAGGTGGAACGCAGGCTACTAGATCGAAATGGAATGTCACAGCATGAATGAACCTATCTTTCTACAGCTCACCTGGTGGCTAAATAGAGAAACAAATGAAATCCATTATGGCTGACATGCAATGACGGAACGTGGGTAATCATAAAACAAAATGGTAGTAGTGATGTAATCTAAGATAGTGGTAGTGGTGAAATCCATGATGGTGAAAATGGAATTCTCGTGCATCAGGTCGCGGTGGCTGAGCAGTAAGACTGCTCGCATCCCATCAAGGTGAACCGGGTTAAATACCCGACCGGGCCACTCCCAGATTTTCGCAAGTGGGAATAGTGTTGGATGATGCTGCTGGTCGGCGGATTTTCTTGGGGATCTCTCGTTTCCCCTGCCCTTGTATTCCGGCGATGTTCCATTCTTACCTCATTTCACCCTCATCGGCTCTCAAAACCTCGTTGTTAACAGCCGCCCAAATCTCTCAAATCAACTCGTATATCAGAGGACTAAGAAATACGGAATTTAAGATGGTGGGTGAAGCTCAGGCGACTGAAGATAGAAGGAATGACAGGAAATGAATTAAATCTGAGTTGGCTGGTGGAAACAAGATGGTGGCAGTCAAAGGTCAATAACGTTCAAGATGGTTTTTGGAACCCAGGCGACTGGAATGGCATAGCATGAAAAAAAATGTTGGTTGGCAACAAGATGTGGGTCGAGCAGAATAAGTCATTGGGAAACAAGATGGTGGCAACTAGATGTTATGGACATGTCATCTACGACGACCGCCTAATGTCAAGAACATCCAAGACAGCATGTGGATCTACTAATTAGAATTTACGGAAGATTTAAGATAGTATATTAAAGTAAAAATTCATAAATAGAACAAATTTCGATTATGGTTATAGACGACAGTGACAACAAATAAATAAGACTGATTTCAAAATAAGTTTTACGGGTTATGGAAAAGTTTCGCTGTGTATGAATTTACTAAATATTAAATTAAGAAATTAATTCGAATTATTTAATATATTTCGATGCAGGTTTGTTTTATTGGGTTTTAATTTAGAGTTTTTGACTAAGTGCCTATAGAAACAGCAAAATCTTTTAAATATTTGTCGTTATGTAAAAGGTTTTTACAAGAAAAAAATAAAGCTTTTTCTTGGATTTAATCTAATTTTATTTTNAAAATTTTATATGGTGGTCTGGTGTCGTAATCCAAGATGTCTGATATGGGATGACTGAGCATGAATAATATCTAACATGGTGGTCTGATGGCTGGATGGAGAAGCAAATGAAATCTAACTTGGCAGGTGGAACGCAGGCTACTAGATCGAAATGGAATGTCACAGCATGAATGAACCTATCTTTCTACAGCTCACCTGGTGGCTAAATAGAGAGACAAATGAAATCCATTATGGCTGACATGCAATGACGGAACGTGGGTAATCATAAAACAAAATGGTAGTAGTGATGTAATCTAAGATAGTGGTAGTGGTGAAATCCATGATGGTGAAAATGGAATTCTCGTACATCAGGTCGCGGTGGCTGAGCAGTAAGACCGCTCGCATCCCATCAAGGTGAACCGGGTTAAATCCCCGACCGGGCCACTCCCAGATTTTCGCAAGTGGGAATAGTGTTGGATGATGCTGCTGGTCGGCGGATTTTCTTGGGGATCTCTCGTTTCCCCTGCCCTTGTATTCCGGCGATGTTCCATTCTTACCTCATTTCACCCTCATCGGCTCNGGGATCTCTCGTTTCCCCTGCCCTTGTATTCCGGCGATGTTCCATTCTTACCTCATTTCACCCTCATCGGCTCTCAAAACCTCGTTGTTAACAGCCGCCCAAATCTCTCAAATCAACTCGTATATCAGAGGACTAAGAAATACGGAATTTAAGATGGTGGGTGAAGCTCAGGCGACTGAAGATAGAAGGAATGACAGGAAATGAATTAAATCTGAGTTGGCTGGTGGAAACAAGATGGTGGCAGTCAAAGGTCAATAACGTTCAAGATGGTTTTTGGAACCCAGGCGACTGGAATGGCATAGCATGAAAAAAAATNGGCAGTCAAAGGTCAATAACGTTCAAGATGGTTTTTGGAACCCAGGCGACTGGAATGGCATAGCATGAAAAAAAAATGTTGGTTGGCAACAAGATGTGGGTCGAGCAGAATAAGTCATTGGGAATGTTCTACCACCGTTGATCATGTTATGGACATGTCATCTACGACGACCGCCTAATGTCAAGAACATCCAAGACAGAATGTGGATCTACTAATTAGAATTTACGGAAGATTTAAGATAGTATATTAAAGTAAAAATTCATAAATAGAACAAATTTCGATTATGGTTATAGACGACAGTGACAACAAATATATAAGACTGATTTCAAAATAAGTTTTACGGGTTATGGAAAAGTTTCGCTGTGTATGAATTTACGAAATATGAAATTAAGAAATTAATTCGAATTATTTAATATATTTCGATGCAGGTTTGTTTTATTGGGTTTTAATTTAGAGTTTTTGACTAAGTGCCTATAGAAACAGCAAAATCTTTTCAATATTTGTCGTTATGTAAAAGGTTTTTACAAGAAAAAAATAAAGCTTTTTCTTGGATTTAATATAATTTTATTTTNAATATTTGTCGTTATGTAAAAGGTTTTTACAAGAAAAAAATAAAGCTTTTTCTTGGATTTAATATAATTTTATTTTCTTAATAACTCCTGTTAGATAATTTTGTTTACAACCAAAGTAATTTCTTTGCGATGTATAAATTTTAATATAGCATAGTTGTAGATAATATTGTTTTGTTAATTTTAAGACAACTATTTTGACAAATTTACTGAAATTGTTGGTTTATATTTATTATTTTTTTTGCAAAAATNTGTTAATTTTAAGACAACTATTTTGACAAATTTACTGAAATTGTTGGTTTATATTTATTATTTTTTTTGCAAAAATGCTAGCACCTTTTAAAACAGTAAACTGTATAAACTATTGCTGTATTTTATGTAGGCTGTTCACGGCTAAGTGTACTTTCGTAATCAAGTTTTGAAAAAAAAAAAATACTGTTGTTCCGCATATGCTATTGTACACACTAATGTTCGGGCTGCCAGTTAAGTTCGCAACAAGATAAGTAAGTAAAACATTCAACACTTTATGTTGAATTGCTACCGTAGTATTTAAATTTATGGTGAATTACGTTGGTAACCCCCCTCCCCCTCTCTCTGCCCTGGCCCCCCTTTCTCTCTCTCTCCCTCTCTCTCTCTCTTTGAACGCATTAGAGTACGAATTGTAATATGATAGTCTATTCGCGATTTCGTCACACTTCTTTAATCAAACTAATGGATGAAAAAGCACCCTATGAATAACGTGTTTGGTTCTTCCCTAAATATGCTACATATTACAAGTTGTCTTACATGTGTTAACTTAAAAGTATCTATTGTTTGCTTATATTGAACTTTTACTTATATTCTAGGTATAAAATAAAGCATTTAATTTATATTTTATATTAATAAAAACAGCGAAAAAAAAGATGTATTGGTAACGCCTAGTAAGAAATAGTTCTTATGCAAAATAATATTACATGGAAAGCGCATGAATGTGTTGCGTACCCCCTTCGGTGTAATTTTCTAGACTCTGTTAAGCTTGGTTTGTATGAAGCGGAGGAATATCCTGGAAGTAGAACTTAAGCAGGGTTTTCAAAAGTGCTCAGTTAACAGCAAACGGCATTCAATATCTTGTCAATATATCTAATCTTATCAGAATATATGAGGTAGTTCAAATTGTGTTCTTGATTTTGTGTTTCGGAGATTCCCCGCACTGCGAGACTTTTCCATAGTTAGCTGTGGCCTAACACGCCAAGTTTTTAACTAACGAACGTGGAAGTGTTTTGGAGAAATAGTATGTTTGAAGTGAGGTGGTAGGAATGGTCGCGAGTCGTAATAAAGTTGTGGACTGTGCGAGGTGATTGCCTGGTCTGAAGGCCCGGGCAGGGGTGTCTGTGGGCTGGACGCGGTACGCGGTAACAAAGAGAAGTGAAAGCGGCCGCCGGTCTTCCAGAACGGGCTGGCGATGAGGAAACGCTGGATGATTATGGGAAATAGAGCGCGGCTTGGGCGACGGAGCGGAACTGGCTCCTCTTGTGCATTGTTCCAGCCTCTCTCTCATTCTCTCACTCCTCAGCAGTCACCGGCAATATCTGCTTGCGAATACCTCGTCTCCACAGTCATATTACACTATTCCAATTATTAAGTTTTAACATTGTTATTGGTTATTGAAAAGGGCTTATTAACGTCCCCCGATGTTATGCCTGAAGGCTTATCAGGGGAGGGCTTTCAAACTAACTTATAATTTAACTTAAACTAACACCCATGCCTTACCCAGGATTCTAACCCAGAACCGCAGACCGGCAACCGACTGCACCACGGGAGGCCGGCATTAATTTTTAAAAAAGATCTATGAAAAATGTTACTGTTATGACGTTCGCTTTCCATGTCACTGCGTTCTAGTTTTCAGCGAGACATGCACATCTATGTTGTTACATCACGGATTAATTAAAAATTCAATTTGTTTATTTACAAGGTGAAGCTAGAAATCAAACACACACATTATTCCTTATGGTTGCCCAGAAGCCGAAATTCGGTTCACTATTGTTCATATCACTTTTATTAACGTCCCGACGATGCGCTATCTGGTCCTTCGCTTCGCGCTGCTACCCGACCTATCTGGCCAACTTCCCGAGTATTATTAATANCGGTTCACTATTGTTCATATCACTTTTATTAACGTCCCGACGATGCGCTATCTGGTCCTTCGCTTCGCGCTGCTACTCGACCTATCTGGCCAACTTCCCGAGTATTATTAATATAATAAATAAACCGTGGACTTCTCTCTATATATCTCTATCTCTCTCTCTCTCTCTCTCTCTCTCTCTCTCAGGCGCCTACCAACCAGCGAGGAATTTGATCAACAAAATATCGCGGGTCTCGCGAGACGCCCTCGGCCTCGCAGAGTGACTCTCAAACAGCGAGTGTAAAAAACACAACAGAATTCCCAAGGCCACGGTTCCAAGGCGCCGCTAAATCTCCTGGCCAATCAGGCGCTCCCAATACTAACAATAGCGAACATACTTGTCTGTTTCGGATGCCCTGTTTATTGCATCTCAATTAAATTTTAATATGGTTACATTAATATAATTCTCTACACACATGTTAAACAGCTTCATTACAAATTAAATAATTATCATATTAATTTTAATGTGTGTGCAGGGGTTCTGGTTTGCCCCGCTTTCTAGGCGTGTAGATTCTCTGCCCTACGCGTTACTGAGAAAGCTGACCTCTTTTTTTTTTCTGCCCCAAGAATGCCGCAATAATAACCCTTCTCAAAAGGGATCAGGTTGGCACCCATGACTATCAATTACGACCTTTTTCTGCTATCCGTGTCCTCTCTAATACAACATATTTAAATTAAAATTACACACTTTACATTATTCCAAATACATACATTACACTACGAAAAAATGGAAATTTAAACCAGGTTTCTATGACAGTTCTAAAAAAAATTATAGTTCAGGTGGAATATTCAATTTACTACAATATAGCAATGACTCAAAATTGCCTGTGACCAATGACTCAAAATTGCCTGTGACACTAATTAGCTCAAGTTTCCCATTTTTTTTATAACTACGTAGTGACAATTGAGAAATTGTGGAACATATCTTTATGTTTCCAAAATACGAAATTACCGAGCGATGGCNAACTACGTAGTGACAATTGAGAAATTGTGGAACATATCTTTATGTTTCCAAAATACGAAATTACCGAGCGATGGCGCAGTGGCGACACATTGGACTCGCATTCGGGAGGACCCGGCTTCGGTACCGCTCCCGGACATCCTGAATTCTGTTTTATATGGTTTTTCGTAATCACTTCAAGCTAGTGCTGAAATGGTTAATTGAAAAAAAAAGACGCTGGCAGATTGGAATTCCTTCCTGATCCTGTTCCTGCTGTTGACGAGACGTAATGCCGGTTCATGGCATCAGAGATGATTTGAAATTTTAAACGCTTTCCCTGGAACTAAACTTTATATTTCTAGTAGTTAGACATGTTCTTTGAAGTATTTTGCANTGAAATTTTAAACGCTTTCCCTGGAACTAAACTTTATATTTCTAGTAGTTAGACATGTTCTTTGAAGTATTTTGCAGGCTCAGAGAAAGGGTGCGATTAATCAAATCATATACTAAATATGAGGCATACTGATTTTCGTCTTTGTACATGTCCCCAACTTTGGCTGAAGTACTGCCAAAATGAACACNACTAAATATGAGGCATACTGATTTTCGTCTTTGTACATGTCCCCAACTTTGGCTGAAGTACTGCCAAAATGAACACGAAAACGGTGGGTCCTGGGCAGTTGCTACAAGAGGGTCTTTTTTGTTAGGTCACAGCTCGATAAACCAGCATTTAAGGTTCATAAATCCTGTCAGTAAAAGAGTTGTCTGCAATCAGTGGGTGGCCACCCTGGTTATTTTCATTATTGGAAGGTGGTATCAATGACAGCTTGCTCATAAGACAATGTTTTTAGAATATAATCTTTATAACCTCGTTTTTTAAGAGTTCATATCGCCTTTAATATTCAGTGTAGGTGGAATGTGACTCATATAATTCCCATTTGATTTTGAGTAAGTATTCACCTCCCAAAGTCGGTAACATTTGGTCGGATACAACCTGTGTGAGTGTTATATATATAAATATATATATATAATTTAATTTTTTCAAATTAATACTTTAATAAACGTGGAGAATCTCTGTTAAGTTGTTTCTGGCGCAGATAAATTGAATTTTTAAGCGCGATGGCGCAAGACGATATTGGAAAAGAATGTGTCCGAGTGAAGGATGAGTCTAACAGTTGTCCCAATTCTCCGCACAGATGCGTAAGCAATAAACCCTTGAACTGCTATAGAATTTTATTTTTACGAGATTCTGTAGCGAAAGGTTTTTCCAGTGTACACATTTTCACTCATTACCCGCAGTTTCCTGCGCGAGAATGAGAAATATATATATTTGTAATATCAACTGCTCAATTACATGAAATAATGTCTGGTGAAATGCCCAAAGTTGTTAAAAAAAAAAAAAANTATTTGTAATATCAACTGCTCAATTACATGAAATAATGTCTGGTGAAATGCCCAAAGTTGTTAAAAAAAAAAAAAAAGATAAAGAAAAGAAAATGTGTGTAAAAGACTATATAAACAAGTGTTTCCGGTTTATTTTTTCTCTCCCGCACAGTGCACATGCACAAGTATGTGAGAAGGTTTCAATCAAGGGAATCATCAGTGCTGTCGTGATAGCTCTGTCGGCACTGTGTATTGCAAGTGTGTGCGTGGAACTACGTGCAGACTGAGAGTGAGTGTGTGACTTGCATAAGTTGCGCAGTTATTCGATGTTACCTTGTAAGGCGTAGGTTCATTTTCCTTCTTGCCTAAGTTTGTGGGTTTATTAATAATGATTCGGTGACAACCCCAGATACTTTTTTCACGAGGTTTTCCCTTTCATATTCCACACAGAATATTTATGAGTCATCCTTCGTAATGAGTGTGACCAAATGCTAATGGACACGTACAACTACCGAACTTAGTGTTGGGCCATAAAATGTTAAGTGTCTAAAGAAGTGAAAGGGCACTTTAAATTGAAAGAGTAACAAACTGCATCACACGTCAGTCGTCAGGTAGTCACTTTTAAATGGGGTGGTGATCAGTGTGTCCTTCGTCTACATTTTAAAGTGTAATAAAAAGTACTTAATATGAAGTGTTGAATTACTTTCCAGCAGGTCACAGGATTTTCATCTACTTGCAGACTTTATGTGCGCGAAATCAAAATGCTGTAAAAATTGTGGTTGCTGCCATGGAGCTTATAAATACGAGCAATTCGTAGGCGTTGTTTCATTGCTATCTCGTGGGTTGTTTCCCCGTTGGGAATACAGTATAGTTCTCGTGAAGTGATTCTCTATTTCCATTTCAAGTATATGCCTGCGGAGTTTCGTAATAAGTTCTTCCCATTTATTCAGCCGTTTTATTTTGAACTGAGTAGCTGCTATTTGTGTATGTTTTTGTGTTGGTTAGCTACTTCTGCAGCTATGCACTGTATTGTAAGCATGCAGTATGTGTATGTGTAATTAACTGGTCCACATTTAATTGAGAATGCGTAAAACCAGCCTTTAAAATAATATCGTGCCCGCAACTACATATACAGGTTAATCCTGAACTCCGGCTGTGTGAATTAAACCATTCAGGCACAGTGTACACTGTAAAATAAATTGTGTAATTTTACACTTACAAATGCCAATGTTTTTTTTTTTTTGCTGTACGTCCAAATAAATGTATCCTACAAATTAGTAAAATAACATGTACATTGGGCAACTGATTTTATATAGAATGGTATAAAATTACAATTTATATGTAGCAGAAAGTAAACTGAAACATTCGTGTATTTGTTTCTCCACAGCAAGTAAATTTACAAAGACATCGGAATATTAAATTTACAAAGACATAAAAATTGTAATTTCTCCACAGTTTGCGTCTTTTTTCACTACAAGAAAGTAAAATCACAGATGCGCTGGAATTGTAAATACACAATTTCTGTACATTTTCACGGTTTTACTAAATTTTACCAAATTTTACCATTCTTTTACTACTGCTTCGTGATAATTCACATACTATGTGTGTGTAGTTTTTACAACTTTCACGTTATTGTACTCCGATTGCAATTTGGTAGAACAGAGTTATAAAAAAATAATCTCCAAATTGTGGATAACAATTGACTTCAGATGAAGAATACGTAGTCATGTGCTAAAACCAGCGTATCCCATCAGTGGGAGTTAAGTTTTCCTTTTGAACACATACATTGAGTTCGAAGTACACTCACTACCGCTAGATCGTATGTTTTAAACAAATACTTGTAGTTATCTTTGAATTCCTAGGAACATTAGTGTAAAATGAAAAATAATGTACTCGTTTTAGCAAGTTTACACATACAAATCTAAATATCACAGAAAATTTGTATGTGTAAATACACAGTCGAATCAAATTATTATAGCCACCTGCTAGACCGTCGTGGAAACTGCGGAGCTCCACGCACCATTGATGTCCGAGGTGAACGTCTACTACGATTGTGCGTAAAGGCCAACCGACAGGCTACAGTAGAACAGCTCACCATCCAAATGAACCAGGATGCATCCAGACACGTGTCTACCGCAACTGTTCAGCGAACCCTTCTGCGAGTGGGGCTCCGTAGTAGACGGAGGATGACTGCACCCATGCTAACACATGTGCATCGACGAAAACGACTGGAATTTTCTCGACAGTACAGCGACTGGACCGTTTCTGATTGGTGACGGGTAGACTTCTCCGACGAGTCATGTTTTTAGCTGCATAGAACGGATGGATGTCAGCGTGTCTGGCGAGAAACGTCGGAGAACCGACACCCTGCATCCACTGCTGGACGAACACAAGGTGGTGGGGCAGTGTTATGGTCTGGGGAATGTTCTCCGGTATTCTCTAGATCCCATCATCCGTGTGGAAGGCACTCTTGATTGATTTGGTTATGTATCCATCCTCGGTGATCACGTCCATCCTTACACGGTTATTGTCTTTCCTCGGGAGGATGTAATCTCCCAGCACGATAATGCGCCTTGCCCCACGGCTAGAAATGTCCGTACGTGGTTGTAAGAGCACGATCAAGACTTCAAAGTTCGTTCCTGGCCCCCAAACAGCCCCGACCTCAATCCAATTAAACATCTGTGGGACCACCTCGATCTTTGTGTTCGCATCTGTCTCCTCCGCCACGCACCCTTCAACAGTTGTGGGACGCACTACAGACAGCATGGCTCCAGATACCCGTGGAGACCTATCAGCACCTGACTGAGTCACTGCTAGTTCGTCTAGCTGCTGTTCGTGCTGCGAAAGGCGGTTACTCTGGATAGTAACAGGTGATCATAATAATGTGAGTCGACTGTGTATTAGGACTGGTGACGAGACCCGGGTGATTGAGTACCCGGGACCCGTTACAGCAGGTATCCTTAGCGAAAATATCCTGGTACCTGCTAGATCGGGTATAGGTACCCGAAACCGCCATTACTCGTGTACCCATTACGCATGGTCTGTTGTTTCTCCACACAGCAGCATCCTCTTCGTTCTTAGTGGTGTTATGAATTGTCGCTCGGTTCTCTGCCACCTTCTGCTATCTTGTTTTCCTGTACGATGTTATAACATTCGCATTCAGAGTGCAAATAACTCCATTAGTGTCATTGTTAGTTGTGTTACCTGATCGCGTCACAGCATCATTTAACGTTCTTCGTTAGCTTCCAGTTTAACGGGAGGAAATCGCAAAATGCCAAAACCAAGCTGGGTGTGGAAATTCGAGGAGAAGACTGATCGGAACACAGTCAAATGCGTAGTGTGAGGTGATGAGTTGTATTACAGTGGGTCTACTAGTGCAATAAGTAAACATTCGTCATTCAAGCACAAATTGTGTTCCAACAGCCTAGCAGATGACAGGTAAGCTTCAAATAAACCACTTCATGTTTGCAATATTGCTTGCATCAGTTATCCTGTACCACAGTAGAAGGAAGGGAGGGGAGAAGGGAATTGCAGTAGTAAGTAAGTTGTGTAGTATAGTAACTATACTATATGCTATGAAAATACTACGCTCGGAAAGTCGCTTTCAGTTGCATGTGTAAATAACGATGTGTATACGCAAACCCCTCAACATGAGAAAAGCAACATGTAATACATGGCAGGAAGAGAGAGGTATAATGACAGTTTTATCAGTATTTGCGAGGGAGAAAGGATGAGACAAGTTTTCCTGGAGCTGTTATATAAACTGTTAAACACAGCAGGGAAGTAGTGTACACAGACAACATTGGAAGTTCAATAAAATGTATTCACAGGCAATAACAATAGCTGTAAATAATATTTCAGGAACACGTATTCATCGATGCACCGACATGTACGGAAACTAGCCACTTTTCATCACTCCGTATGATAAAAAACATAACCTATCTTGCCATGTGCAAGCGATAGCTTAGTCAGCGAAATCGACATATAATAAAATATTCATCGTCTCAGGTCAGACAGCAGGAATAGAATGAAATCATAGCCACAGTGTAACAGCACACTCTAGCTTGATTTCATAACTCGACTGCGTAACATATCAATACAAATACTCTTCCGAGACTCGGTTACAATGCTGTGATTTGAAATTTATCTATAAATAGGGTTTGACCTCGCAGAATATTACCTTCTATTATAAATGTCCGTACTACAGAAAACCTTGCATTTAGTCAGCTATCCTCGTATGAAAAACACTAAATTTACGCTACCCATGCTTTACTCAAGAGGATCGTGTACCCTTCGACCTAATGTCCAGGTTCCTGCGAGTAAGTCGATACTTGGTGACAGAGATGTATTTATCTATAGTAGAACAATATTTATTGCTATTGCTCTGAGAGAACAGACTGTTCAAGGAATATATTTCCCAACAACAGATACCTAAAGCTGCCGTGTCGTGACGAACCGGGCCATATTACAGTACTAGGGAGCTGCTGGTTCAAGTTAACTGACACGTACTATACGGCGCACACTTTTTTTGTAGTTTTAGCAATAGTTCAAAACGGAAAGAACAGAACATCGACCTAACTCTTTCTGTCAATCTGGAGAACGAATCGTCATTTCGGGACAGACAACCCTGAAGCAGCTGGACCTTCAACAACGAGGTAGTAAACCAAACCACCATCAAAGAAGGGCCGTTTTGATAACTTGTCAGTTCCAAAGTAGTTATCTTCTTCACGTCAGTTCTCGAAGACTGGAGTATAGCTGGTGAAGTTCATGCTGTTGTTCATGATGATGCAGGATATATCACAGCTGCGGTTCGTGTCCTAAGTGATATAAAGCACAGTTTGAAATGTTCAGTGCACATGCTCCAACTTCCCATAAAGGATGTCTTAAAAAGTGTACAGGAGTATTGTACCGTTTGTGATAAAGTAAGCCACATTTTCATTCACTTTAAGCATTCCGTTGTTGTTTCTTCTGCCTTTCAGGCAAAAAAAAGCCAGCTTGGTCTTAACCATGAAGGACTTTTTCAATGTTGCTCTACACAGTGGGATTCAACCTTCATGATGTGAGACACTTTTCTACACAATCGTAGTCCAATCAGCGCTGTCCTGGCAGATCGAGTATACAGAAAGGCCGCCATTGCTGTCAAGCTTGAGATTTGTGAACGCGACTGATTGCTACTAGAAGAACTGGTCACTATGTTGAAGCCTCTGAAAGCTGCAACAAATATTTTTTTTAGTGGAAGTAGGCTAACTTTGTTGGCTGTACGTCCATTAGGCCTTCTTTACAACCACTTCTGTCCGAATTTAAAGGACAGTGACACTACAGCAACCTTCAAAACCTTTATTGATGTCCCTTTTTTCTCGGTTTCAAATTTAGTGATTCCACAGCAGGTTGCTTCTTTTCTTGATCCCCGTTTTAAGATCTTGCGCGCTGAAGACGAGACCGCAGCAGTTGTGAACCGACAATATGTTCGCCAGATGGTAACCGATTTTTCCACACACACAATGGAAGACCAGCTTAGTGACCAATCAGGTGATAGGGATTCGGATTTTGACCTTTTCTTTGCTGCACCCAAACAGAGATCGGGTGGCACTTCCCAGTTTGAACACTACCTCAGCGAACCTAAGGTTGGACACCATGTAGACCCTCTTGAATAGTGGAAAGTGCGCGATAAGTCCTACTCCATACTTTTAGCAAACATATATTTGGGATGTCAGTCTCCTCCGCTAGTTCAGAGAGAACCTTTCCGACTGCAGGCAATATAGTTACTTCTAAACGTAATTTTTTGTGCCCAGAGAACGTTAATTTACGTGTAGTTTTATACACTAACCGAGCCTTCCTGAACCCCTAAATTCGTGATCTCATTCGTTTCTTACTTTGTTCTTTTTGTTAGAACAAATTAACATAATTTTGGTTTTTTGGTTCAAAGATAGTCGAGGAAAGGTCAGTGAAACTTTTCAACAGATTCCTCCATTGGTTTGAATAATTATTCGCCAATTAAGCGTTATTTTTATTAAAAACCGTTCTTACGGTGTTTTTGTAAGTTTCATTGAAGTCCCATATTACGTTTATGTGAATAAACGACTAAAGTAATAAAGTCTGAGTAAAATATACGTATTTAAATTAATTTATGTGTACATGCCTGTTTCCCACAAGGAAAATTGCCCCTGTTCCGATTTGCAAATATCTAGGAAATAAATATAAACAAATTAATTTACATTGGTCATGTGCGATTTACAGTATATACCATAATAGCCACTACATATGGTACAACCTATTTGTCTTTACAATAGAACTGTTCAGGTAGAATGTACATTTCGGGTTAACTAATATGTATTCGTGCTCTTCGATCACACAATACATATTACACAATTGCAAGGAACGGGTAACCGGGTAAAAGATTATATGTATTATATGGAATTACCCGACGACACCGGGTAGTACCCTACCCGGGTACCATTAGGCCTATTGTTTATATGCTCACAGATACTCCTGAATGTAATTAGAGTTTACAGATACGCAGTCGTTGTAAAATTACACAATGGAAGATGTACAACTACACTGCCATTGAGTGTTTATGCAACAGCCATTTAGCAGTAAAATGCACAATTTAAGGTTTTATACAGGATGTAGGTATATTTTTACTCATACTTCAAAATGTGTAAATTAACACCAATATTAGGTTTATTTAGATTCGGAGGGACTTGACCCGAAATACGTTATTTTCGCACCGGGAAGATACGTGGTACACCGTGGTTGTTATGCCCATTTTGCACGCCGACTGGTGAGGATTCGTGTTCTTCAGCGAGGGGTATGGGAGGAAGTTTCATCTTGTCGCTGTTAACGTCAGCTTGNAGGGTATGGGAGGAAGTTTTCATCTTGTCGCTGTTAACGTCAGCTTGTCTTCTTGCTGTTCCTGCATACCTGTAAAACAGACGTGCCGGTTTCCCGCTTTCTACGTCAGTTTTGATGTTTGGCAGTCTCAAGTTATGAATAGCGGGAATAGTGTAAACGAAGCATTTACATCTAAATGGTTTTCAAATTGTTTAGTATTTGTTCTGGAATATATTAGAACGCCTACCAATGTGCGACNGGGGTATGGGAGGAAGTTTCATCTTGTCGCTGTTAACGTCAGCTTGTCTTCTTGCTGTTCCTGCATACCTGTAAAACTGACGTGCCGGTTTCCCGCTTTCTACGTCAGTTTTGATGTTTGGCAGTCTCAAGTTATGAATAGCGGGAATAGTGTAAGCGGAGCATTTACATCTAAATGGTTTTCAAATTGTTTAGTATTTGTTCTGGAATATATTAGAACGCCTACCAATGTGCGACGGAAAATATTATGCAATATATACCTAGGAGAAACTTTTTGTTTTTAAATTTTTAGATTAATCGATAAACGTTTTAATGGCTCATTTGTATACTTGAATAGCGTGTATACATTTTCCGTATTGGTGGGGCGTTTGGAAGTGGGGCAGAGGGATCTTGGATAAAATCAGGATAATATAACAATGTTAATTACAGGTTTTTTTTTTCTCAATGATAAATTTTTGGCCGTTTCTAATTGGCCATATTATTCATAATCTGATCATAAATATTCCCGAACAGAAACAACAGTTACGTTATCGATATTTTTTTTCCACTATATAAGACAGTGATGCAAATAATGGATTTACTGACTGAAAAAAATGGCAGAGTCTTCTCAACAACATTTTTTCCTGGTATGAAATCACTTTTTCATAATTCAACTATACTGTATATTTAGTTTCGACTGACTGTTTCTAGTTTATATAAACAGGCGAAATCTCTCATTCAGTTCACTTCTAAAAAAAAAAAATAGGATTATTTAATCACATCAACAATACTGAAATAACGAACGAATTTATGCTGTTGTTTATAAAATTTACATAGCATAACATTTAGGACATAGGCCTATCTGATGTATTTTGTTAGTGCAGTACAGTTGATACTAAGACATGACATAGGAGGCAGTCTAATCACATATCTTTACTGTACATACGGGACTTACTGGTGCGCTATGAGAATATTTTTATTTAAAAACTAACATTTTGCTACGAGCCAACTTGATTTTATCCAACGGGAAACTATCAGAAACGACAAACACCAAACAAGACATAATGCATCTACAAAAATGTAACCAGTAAAATGTTATTGATGTACATGTACAAAATAACTTATGACATAACTTAAACTAACACACATGCCTTATCTGGGATTCGAACCCATAACTTCCCGCACTGCAGAACGGCGGCGCACCAACCTACTTTTTTTTTTAAGTTGACTTTATTGACCGGTACATTTGCCGTTGGACAGAGCGTGTGTGACGTTCTACAGGGTGTGTTGTTTGACGTTCGACGAGCTCAAGTAGACCGACTTGATGACAAATTCACAGTACATATGTACGCGACATGCGAAGTGAAAACCTGCCGCGAGGAACCGGGGCGACCGACTGCGTCACGGGAAGACGGCGATGTGGTCTATAATCGTAGAATTTATTGGGAATTATCACGAGCCAAGTACTCAGTGGTACGTCCTTCCATTCCTAAAGCTCAATGTAAATCTCTGGGAAAGATCAATTTTTGCCACCGCCATCAAAATGATAGTGCCAAATAAGTTCATCTCAAAATCGTCTGAAAGGGGAAGGGTGAATGCCGCGGCTCGCTACGATGCTGGCCTCTGGATAAATGACTTCGGGCTTCATGATAGCGAGGTAATGGATAAAAGAGCGTAGTTATTCGGACGCTATATGCTACCGCCTGCGTCCAGTTTAGTGGCTCTCGAACCCTCGGAACGGAATAGCCAATCCAGCATTCATATCTAGAGATTACAGAAAGTACGAAAAACCGAAGTCAGCGTGACCGGATTGGGTATCTACCCGTGTGCAAGTCCAAAAAGAAATATTGTAATATGCGGAGGCCACACTACATAATTGGGAAAACTTTATCCTAAGTTTAAACTCGTAAGATTCGAACTTTTTGAAGTAAAATTATGTATAGAGAAAGTAACAGTAAGTCATTCTCTAATTATTCATAAATTGATCGATGATGAAACATTTTGTCTGTTCAGATTACACCATAGAGGATTATTCAAAAATAACCGCAAATGCTGTGATATACTCAGTCTCAACTTAGAATTTGCAGATTTTGATAGACCTACTACATAACCTTCCGCTACTATGTGCTTTCCACTGAAATCTCAAAGTATATGAAGTAGAATTAATTAGTATAGGCTTAATTTAAATGTAAGATGGGGTGTTTTTGTTTACCACTGGTGTGTATCTTTAACCATAGGCCTGAACAAATAGCGGCGATGTTTTGTTGCAGTCCTTTGACTTTTGTACATACTGTGTTTATTTATTTCGTTGGTCCAGTGGCCTATAGTTAACACAAGTAGCCTATCCGTATGTTTCTTGCTTTCAGCAAGCACAGCCACGTAATTTCTTAATTATATACGTGGCACATTCCATGAAAGTTGTTGGCACTCGGTGATAGTGCCATGCATTTCTGTACAGCCTTTTGTTTGATACGAGCCGGAACGTCGAACTACACAATCGTCTTGCTTTACCTAAAATGCGGAAGTAAAAGTTACTAAATCTGGGGTAAAATATATTTTTTAACTGAATCTGAAAATAAAACGAGATGAAAGTTTCTTTATTCTGCTAGGTATTGAAATGTTACTATTATGGTGCAGTTATGTCCTGTTCGGCACAGCCATTCAAATTTTAAGAGTTAAAAACCATTAAGTGATTTTCCACTACCTATATGACAATTGTTACGCTGCTAAACCCAGGAAAATTCCACCCGTAATATGATTTTATAAAACATGTTGCGAAAAAATAAATTCACGTAAGAGTACCCTATAAGAACTGGGAAATAATCGAAACATTATACGAGTAATGGCGATGTTCTTATGATGGGCGAAAACAACCTTGACCTAGTATTTCAATGTATTGCAACTGAAGTTACACATACTACAATATCAAACGGGGTTTTCAGTAACGGCATTGTAATAAGAATTTACAAAACGTTTGAAATATTTTCTAATCTGACGCGGAACACACTAAATCGGACACGCGCACTCGAGAAATAAACGACGCTCACACAAACAACAGGGCTGAACATTCGTTTCCGGTGCACGAAGATGAAGATAAACAGTTGAATTTGTGATACATTCCAATATGTAAGTGACTAAATTTGAGACTAATACGACACTGCAAAACTAATATTTAATAGTATAATGTAATATAATATAATATTAAGTTATCCCGAAATATTTCGCAATTTTTTATTCATTCTGTGCTCAATTGTTTTCCCGGCTGATGAGAGACAATTTGTTATTCAGAAATGCCACAATTACTGTGGTTGACCATTAGCTGACGTTTTCCTTTTTAAGGTGCGATGCCATTCTGATGTTTTTTAAATACATGGCAGCAGTAGCTCTCAAATGCTGGAAACATTCATTACATGAGATAAACTATGTTCGTAACACGCGTCTATCTGTGTCGCACGCCCCAATGCACAACGATCCATCTATGAATGCATTTTGAGAATATAATTTACAAAAGTTTTTATAGATTTACTTAAAATATAATCATGTTATTTATGCGGTGATGACAGCATTTTATTAACAATGAAATTATCTTCCAAACAATACAAAAAAAAGTTTACTTTCTAGGGAAGCATACCAGGTTCCTTAGGAAAATGTTTTATACTTACAAAACTGGGTTTGTAGAATATTATAACAATAAAATATTATATTTTGAAAACAAAAAGTTACTGTTTTTTTAGCAACAGTTTGAACGATTTTATTTTTATTTTTTGTAATCAACAAATACAATTTCGAAATTGTTTATAGTTTTCCTGTAATTTGCGATAGAAGTTAACATTGATAGTATATGAGGCCACGTGAGTCTCTCCTACTCTTAAGCCATACAGTCATGTATGTTCACCAATGACTTGTAGTACTCTTTGGATTCTTAAGAACATTTGTGTTAAAGTACACGTATTGTAGTTTTTGTTATTTACAAATTACACATAAAAATGTAAAATACCAAAATTTGTCTGTGTAAATTTACATTTATTTTTGTCAGTGTACGCACACTGCGAATCCCATGAATGACTGTCCACGTGGGTAACTGATAAATACACCGTGCTACTGTTCTAGGATATGGTTGGTTAATAATACTGCAGCCGAACACACGTCCATTTGTTGTGATAACAAAACAAGTGCTGTGATGGCTTAAGTACAGCACACATAAAAAATGTTTGCATCACATGAAAATGTAAATTAAAACTTTCATACCCACATTAGTTTACGGTTTCTGGTGTTGTAAACAAGACATTTTTAATGCGTGCTGTACTTAAGTTAACTCGGCTTACGTTTCGTTGAAACACCAGTGAGCTGTTGTAGACTTTGTACTCGTCTGTACTGATATGAACCAATCATAACCTAGACCAGTAGCGCGGTTTATGAATCAGTTTCCAGTAGTGAAGGTAACTGGTGAACAATATCAGCCAAAAATAGCATTTATGTGCGTTATGTACACAATTGTGTACACTGTTTGAATAGGTTAAGCAAAATGAGATAGCAAACACAGTGACGGAGGGTTTTTGTTTCATAATATTTTAAACTACTTGACGAAACAAAAATGTCTGCCATAGTGTGTTTGTTGTCTCGAATTGAAATATAACTTTTGTGAAACTAGCGGGAAATGAGTGGCATATTATGTTATTATAGAAATAATTTTAAAGCCTGGGTTGGGACTACATTCTCTAGGCTGGGTAAGAATTGCCACATTTTAATTACGAAAAAAGTTGCCTTAGTGGAACACATTCAGGCGAACGGTTGCCGAGAAAACATTCTACAGAATTTTTTTTTTTTTTTTTTTTTTTTTTTTTTTTTTTTTTTTTTTAAACAGCTATATACGCTGCCGCAAGGACAGCAGCGGCGTTTTAGTTGCGAAATGGAGGTGTGAGATATCGCCTGCCAGATTTTCGCTCATGTGTAAAATTTCAACTCGGAATTGCGCTCTTTCATCATAAATAGTTTCTACTTATGTTGAAGTAATTTATATTTTTATCTGCTGTAATTTCGCGTAAGGAGTCGTGTCACATCACGTCTGCATGGAGTTGAGAATGATCTTGTCTATAGGTACATAACAGTAGGCTATATTGCGAACACTATTTTGTTTCTTACAGTCATTCTTATTGTGATCCTGCAGATATTTTTAGGTCCAGTTCCAGAAGTTTCTATCAAAGCTGGGGTGCTCATATCAACCTACATGTATGCTACATTATACACAGGCATGGATATTCCTAGTTAAAATGGCAGCGGATTAATTAGAATTTTTTCTGATGTTTAAAGTATTATTAAGTGTGTCATATAAATGTATGTTTACTGAAGTCCGTGTTTGTTGCTTTATACGTATAGGTACACGAATTTGCATATTATTACCACAATTACTTTCCAAAAAAATTGCACTGTTTTCACTTGGATAATACGAGAATAAAGGAGAGTCGGTCCATGGTAGTGTTAATGTCGCATATAGCGGAAGTATACAAAATGAGAGGGAAAGTAGATTCTAAGCAGGGCTATGAAAAGTGCCCAATTAACCGTGAATAGCCTATATTGTCCATCGCATATAACTTGGCAAGATTATGACAGTAGTGAGTGGCAACTTGACATATACACTGGAGAGCCAAAAAAAAACTGGTATAGGCGTGCGTATGCAAATAACAGAGGCATGGAACCAATCAGAGTAACGCGATGCGGTCGGCAGCGCCTATATAAGACAGCAGCGTCTGGCAAAGTTGCTAGATCTGTTACTGTTGCTACAATGGCAGGTTATCAAGATTTAAGTGAGTTTGAACGTGGTGTTATTGTCGGCGCACGATAGATGGGACATAGCATCTCCGAGGTAGCGATAAAATTTGGATTTTCGTGTACGATCATTTCACGAGTGTACTATGAATATCGGGAATCCGGTAAAACATCAAATCTTCTACATCGCTGCTGCCGGAAAAACATTGTGAACGAACGCGACAAACGACGACTGACGAGAATCATTAAACGTGACAGACGTGCAACACTTTCTCAAATTGGCGCAGATTTCAATGCTCATCAACAAGTGCCAGTGTGCGAACTATTCAACGGACCATCATTGATATGGGCTTTCGGAGCCGAAGGCCCACTTGTGTACCGTTTTTGACTTAACGACACAAAACTTTACGCCTCGCCTGGGCCCGCCAACACTGGCATTGGACTGTTGATGACTGGAAACACGTTGCCTGGTCTGACGAGTCTCGTTTCCAATTGTATCGGGTGGATGGACGTGTACGGGTATGGAGACATCCTCATGAATCCATGGACCCTACATGTCAACAGGTGACTGTTCAAGCTGGTGGAGGCTCTGTCATGGTATGGGGCGCGTGCAGTTGGCGTGAAATGGGACCCCTGATATGTCTAGATACGACTCTGACATGTGACAGATCATAAGCATCCTGCCCGAACACCTGCACCACCCATTCATGTCCATTGTGCATTCCGACGGACGTGGACAATTCCAGCAGGACAAAGAGACACCCCACACGTCAGAGAGTTGCTACCGAGTGGCTCCAGAAACACTCTTCTGACTTTAGACACCTCCATTGGCTACCTAAATCACTAGACATGAAAATTATTGAGCATATCTGGGATGCCTTGCAACGTGCTGTTCAAAAGAGATCTCCACCACCTCGCACTCCTATGGATTTGTGGACTGCACTGCAGGATTCGTGGTATGATATGCCTCCTGCATACCTTCAGACAATCGTCGAGTCCATGCCACGTCATCTTGCGGCACTTCTGCGTGTTCGCGGGGGCCGTACACGATATTAGGCAGGTGTATCAGTTTTGTTTTGCTCTTCAGTGTACGAAACAAACGAAGTGCCATTTACAAAATCCTGTATCAGCTGATGCACGGACGAACAAAATTTAATATTACGTTTGCTATTCTGAGTGCACTGCCGACGTACATCAGACAGGAAGAAAATACGCGATAAGAAAGAGTTCGTAGATTAATTAATACATTTTATTTTACGTGGTCGCAAAACAGCGATTGTTAGTGTTACAAACTAAACTTCGTGATAAAGTAGTAATGTAAAGGTGTTCAAAATGAAATGCACAACAAAACTATCTGTATCCAAATGAAACGCAACTTCAAAACCTTGAGAGTTCTTATCATGTCGTCGTATCCCCACTCTCCACGTATGATTTTCATACATGCTTGATATTAATTCCAAAAGCAACAGAAATATTGCATGGAATTGTTACGTTATTTTTTTCTAATAATTTGTCGAAATATATTTCAAATTTGTGTCGTTTCGAGCCAGTAATAGAAGAAAAGTCAACTTTTAAAAATACTGGATCAAGAGGCAGGCCAACGTGTTATCTGTTGAGCTCGCAACTCACCCTGCCATGTCATGCGCGCCATCTGCCCACTCTTTTCCGAAGCATTACAGCCACAGAAAAATAACTTCCGTGTGTAAAATAACAAATTTACGAACAGCTACCAATAGTTTTATTTTTTCGCGAGTTCTGCATAATTTTTAAAGTAACATGTTTCGTTTACAGCGATTTTGATTACTAGTAATTTCTATTGGGCCGGTAATCGTTCGTCTACACGTCCAATAATCACCATGCTGTTCTCCCGCAAACCCATTTCATTGTTTCCGCGTTGTTACTATATTGTATTAATAAAACGAAGAAAGTGGGATGCGCGTGAATGGTTTTGAAGCCATTCTTGCATTATTTCCCTGCCATATATTTCCAACTCGAACTGTTTAGTATCAGTAATAGCAGAATTACTGCTTTGCAATAGTCGTAAGTGAGTTGTTGGCGAATAAAAGTGCGTTGTCAATCACGTTTCTCGAATTACTTTCAGTTCCTATTATATTAGCTATGACGTCCAAAGTGTAATAAGAACAACTACTACCGTCTCGCAAATGTTAACCCAAATTCTCTGTCTCGACAAATTAAAAAAGAGTTAGTAAATATTTAATTTTTGCAAGTTTTTATATTTTTACTTTTATAACCTACGAATTTTTGTTAGACATATGTCAGTCTAAAATACCTTAAAATTGGTTTAGCGTTACAGTACAATGGCAAGTGGATTAACTGACAGCGTGTTGATAAAATTTACAGCCTCCACTTGACGTACCAGCTGATTGCAAAGGATACATAAACGAAAAGTAAACATTGGCCCTGCTTTTGTCGAACTGTCAAAATCTTGCCAAGTTACATGAGACAGAGAATAAGTTACAGATGGCAGACGTAGTGTGATGTAGGAAGTTGGGGTTTGTCGTGTTGTAGTAGCCAGCGATAAGGCCAAGTTGAGCTGGTGGTAATTACCATAAACATAGATGAGGTAGACAGATTATTCGTCTTCTGTGCATGACCTACCCCAAAACAACACAACTGTCAAAGCCACGTAGTCAACATTGAAGAACGTGTTTGTTCATATCTAATTTTTTTTTAAGGCATGCGCTTTTATATGAATTACATACATTTCGAAGCAATAGTTTATATAGCCAGTGTTCTAATATATCCAATCCACGCCGTTTATGCTAGTCGTAATGGCAGAAAGGCAGTTCAATGTTGGGACGTGGAGACTGGTTGTGCGCAGCCAGCGAGCTCGCTCTACCTCATCTCTAGTCTAAGGTTATTACAGCGAGGCAACGGGCAGAAGAGCCGGGCTGCAGCAGTTCCGCTCTGATGTCCCGTCGTCGGGGTGGGGTGTGGGACGGAGCGGAACTGCCGACTGCCAACTGGGACACCGCCCCGCTCTCCCACTGCCCCACTTCCACCAACCCATCACCACCTGTGCTCTTACCTCCTCAGCTGATGCGGTCTCAGGCCATATCCGCCTAGCACACGTGCACTCGCGCAGCTGCCAGCCAGTTGAGGGTGTTGGATACCAAAAAATTAATTATTTTATATTTATACTAAACATTGTTCAACTTGTACGCATTATTTGTCTCGAATAAAAAATTTTACACTTTTTTTTTAAGAATTTAACGTCAGATTTAATTTGTTGTGTTTTCCTGCAGTTATAACCACAAATATTAACAAAGTTGTATAAATTAAAAAAAATATATATTACAATGTTAACTAATGCTATAGACTACTGCGTGGTACATATATAATCACCAAATAACAGAAAAAAAATGTTAAATATGAAAAAATTTCTGCATATTTTCAACTTTTTTAAATGCATTAATTGTTATTTGGTGATTACATGTCAAACAGTGTCCCACGACATTACATTCGTACGACTAGAGTAGTATTTGTTGTTATTGCTGCAGAAAAAACATAAAAATTGTGGATTTGACACCAAATTATAAAAAAAGGCGTAATTTTTTTTAAAGGAAAATGGCATACATGCAATGTGTACAAGTTAGACAATTTTAGGTACAATTATAAAATAATTAATTAGCGTGATTCTGTAACTCGTTGCAAGCCTTGCAACGAAATTTATATCATTTATCGTTCGCCGCGTACCGAAGGCTCGATTCTGTAACACCTGTGGGAAACGAACAACAGAAAATTTTCGTTGCATTTGTTGATGCCGATCGTTTCAGCCAGATGACGTGCCATTGCGTTCTGCTGTTCGCCTGACAAATTTCTCACTTACCATGGCGAATCCAAACGTTACTCATCATAGTATTAACGAAGTAACAAAGGAAAGTGGCTTGACTGTACTGCATATAACATATAATAATAACTCTATGTTAAATGCATTACAAATTTTAGGAGCTTCCAAAATTTAAATATAAAACTATAAATACATAATCTTCCAAACTATCACATCAAGTCGTCTTGGTCGCATAGTTTGTTAAGGCGTAGTGTCTGAACTGTATGGTTTGAAGATATTGTATTTTTTTGCATTCAAATCGGGGCTTTTGCAATTTTATTTGTTTATTTATACAAGGCATGTTCAGCGACTTGACGGTTTACAAATGTATGTGTTAAACAAATATTAAGTTGCAAACTCATCTATGAAAATACGAAGTAGTTTTATTACAAACAATAGAAGTAAACTGCAGTTTACTACCGAAACATACAGTCAAAGGAAACTCTTTATCTTAAATACAAAAAAAAAATGGAATGGGCCTGTTTAACTTCGATTAACGACAGTAATAAATTTAGTCTAACCACGACATATATCAGTAAAAAAATGTTTGATGGACAACAAATTATTGTACCAAAGAGGTCGTGTGGTACGTAATAATAAATTTTGTTTTGTTTTAGGTGTTGTGCTGAGTGTGTTCCATATGCTAAATTAGTTTTTTCCGCATATAGGATGGATTATCCATCAATAGCTTTTTTGTTTGGGTAATAAAATTAAATAAACTTCTGCAGCCCATATTTAACCGGTTTGTTTTTATAAGTGCTTGGCTAGCGTTGGCATGTAGTTTTAACTATTTGTACCTAGCACGCCAATGTTTTGTATAAATAAATTAGAAGACCGTTACAGTAATCGATAGCACTAATAGGTCTTGCTATTGATAAACAAAACGCTGCAGTTTATAACAGTTACAGTTGTTTATAATATATGTGTTTAACAAAACCACTATAAGGCATATCATTTTAGTCAGAACAATAGGCATAGTAGAAAAACATTTGCACAAACTTAAGTAAGTATGTTTGTGAACCCGGATGATCCACTTGTGTAAGTTTGACACATTGTAATTTAATTTAATTTTTGAAATTTTGTACCGAAAATATTATTATTAGTTAAACATATTAATTACATTAAAGCATTTGAAAATTATTTTTGGAGGAAGTTGGGAGTGAAACTCCGAACCAAAATACAAACTTGAAACCTACTTATGCAGAGCAAACACGCTAACCATTGCCCTACTACAATACGAGGACATATTTGTTTGCCCAACGGTATACAATTTGGTAACAGTAACATAATCACAAGTGTTTCGCCACATTAAATTTCCCCTTCTTGTAAATAAATTAATATTCTGTACACTTAAAACTGCTTTGCAATATTTTGTTTTAGCCTAAGTCACAATTGAACAGACTCTGTACTTTGCCATTTAATTCAAGTGGTTTCAATTTGTGGGGTTATCGTTTTTCACAAATGCCCGCCATTTTACAACATTGCACGAAGCGAATTTAGTAGTCATCGTCGATTGTGAACTGTTTTTAATAAATCTTGTATCACTGATTTGGCTCCATTTAACGTAATTTACGTTTAGCTTGTAAGGGAATTGTCCAGTATGCTACTGCTTTTTTACGGACCTCAAGAATACAACTCTAATCGAAATATTACCTATGGTTCTCGTAGCTCTCACTCAAGATGGCGGCTTGTCCCAGAAGCACCATAATCTATCTACTTTGATTTCCTTATTACTGTCTCTATACTAACTACATTCACTTAAATCTCTGTTATTAAGTTACACATATGTTCAAAATGCCCTGTCATGCATCAGTTCCCACTTTCCCACCTTCGAGCCTGTCAGCCTTTCTTTCTTTCTCTCTCTCCCTCCTCTGCCTCTCTCTCTGCCTCTTTCTCTCCTCTTCCCTTTCTTTCTCTTTCTTTCTCTCGGTCTGTCTCTTCACACTCTCGATGCTCGCCTTACATCAAGGCGAACCTGGTTCAATCCCGGGCCGGGTCACTCCCGGTGCCGCTGGACGGTGGGTTTTCTCGGGTATATCCTGTTCCCCCTTTGTATTCCGGTGCTGCTCCATTCTCATTTCATTTCACCCTCATCGACTCTCAAGTTCTCGTTGTTAAGAGCCTCCCATATCTCTTAACTCAACTTACATACTATACTCTCTGGTCACTGCGTCATCGATCGTCGTTAACTTGTATTCTCTTAGGGCTATAATCAAAATATATATCTTATCTTTGCTCCATCTTCACTCTGATATCCTTCTTATTTATATTTCAACCCATGTTTGTAAATGGGTTTAGTACATATTCAACACTGTATTAAAAGCTCTTTACGCGTAGTGTATGCGAACTTAAATAAATGTAACATTATTAACATTTCAAAAATAGCCCGTATTAAATTTTTGTATTTAGGTAAGTTCTTAAGTCTTTGGTACGCCTTTAAACAGTACAGAGTGAGTATAACAGAATACCCCAACCAAAACACCTACAACCTTGATTGACCAATCAAATGAACCGTGGAACCGTGAAATTTGTTTACCATACATTCATAAATGTTCAATGTGACCACCACGAGTGGCCCGAACAACATCTACGTGATAATCAAACTCGTTCCACACTCTTGTCAGCATGTCCGGTGTTACGGTTTGGATCGCTTGATTAATATGGCCTTGACCTTTGACCACCATCTATCACCTTTCCCGAGATGGTGGTCAAAGGTCAAGGTCATATTTCATCCTAGGTCAGGTCAAGGTCGCATAACATCATTCAATATCAAGGTCATGGTTGCATGTTGAAATGGTTTCTACTGTTGCGAGTGAGTCAAATGGTTTTTCTCCGAGTGATTCCATTATTGTTTTATATGCATAATATAGGTTTTCTGACCTTATTCCTAGCATAGATATCTTTCGAAATAATGGCTCAAGGTCAACGTCGTCAGACATTATGTTACCTGCTATTGCGAGCGGGGATAAATGAGTTTTCTCGGTATGTTTTTAGCATGTCTTTTCTTCATTCGATCGGAAGGAATGAGAAAACCAAGCTGGAATGGTATAGAGTATGAGAGTCGTTCCTGCCAGGGCGTCAGGTGAAAGGTGCTGGGAAGGAAAATGAGAAAACAAAGGTGGAATGACAGAGCATGAGACACATCCCCATCAGGGCATCAGGTGAAAGAGACTGGAAGGTATGGTTAATGTCAAGGTCAAATAACATCAATCAAGGTCAAGGTCATGCTTGTATATATTTGTATATATACACACATATGGTTTTAGAATAGGCTGACCGACTCAGTTGCTATTGAGACTTCGAAGAGTGAACAGTGGATACATAGAACATGCTGCTCTAGGATGGAAAATAATTGGGAAAGTTATTTGTGTCGCTACTGCAATAAGTCCTTTTCTAAAAGTTGCAATGCTCTTATCATGTGAAAAGTGTAAATCATATTTTCGAAGACGTGATGGCTTAAAAAGACATATTGCAAATGCCAATAAGTATTTGCTAAGATTAAAGCATGATTTTGCTTGGAAGATACATACAAACCATCAACATCATTAAAGGCAGTGTACCCAACCGTGAAAACAATGACTGGATCAGTCACATCTCCTAGTCATCCATGTTACCACTGTAACATGACATATGCATATTCCTGCAATGCGAAGAGACATATAAAGCATAAATGTAAGTTTAAATTCGTGTCGAACAAGCTATCGATGTAATATGTGTCAAGGTTTGTTCACTCATACATACAGATTAAACATACATATTTAAAAGTGCAAAGACCTTGTTCCTCTACATGCTAAGCAACAAAGTGTATTTTCATTTATACATACATGTGACGATCAGATTTCTACTGTATTGGTACACCTATATCACCAGCTTCCGACCTTCGTGTGAACAATTAACACAATCCTTCACCAAGGTGGAGGAAACAATGTTGCTATTTTGGTAAGAACTTTAGTAAAAGTAGCAACGCATGACGGCATTAGAGATGTGAAACACTGTGTAGTGGTGGAGAGAAGTCGGGTTTATTGTTAATGTGTTTGCCATGATTTGAAACTACATCTTGCAATGTGTGATGGACTCTCTCTTGTGTCGACTAAGCGATGTAGTGTATTGTCTGCATCCAAAAAAACATGTGAAGGCCAGGCACCTGCAGCATTGGATACTGGTACGCTGTCACCATTGACAAAATCTGACCTGGCCATGAACATTGCAAACAGTTCTCCACAAGCATCAAGATATTCATGTTTGAAGAAGACATAATGGGCTTACTGCACTATTTGTTGCTATAAGTGTGGCCGCGAGTTCTCATGTTATGAAGTAACATGCATTCCAGACAACGTGTGATGCAAAATACATGACCATCAGGCAAAACTATTTCGTGAGTCGTATAACAACCATGTCAAAATGTGTACATATAAAGCATATACACTTGTATGTGATGTAAACTTACCAAATAAGAATGGATTCACACTGAAAGAATCTGCATTCCGAGATCTTATGAAGACACGTTGAATTTTATTCGTCAGTCATGGTGGACGATATTTGTACATATCTTAAGCATATGAAACAGAATATTATAGATCAACTTACAGGCGAGATGGAAAAAGAAAGGGCAGTCAAATATAATATATGGTTGGACTGTAAATATACCAAACCAGAACCACATGAAGATGAATATAGTAAGAGAGTCTTCAAGACCTCGAATGTACCTCTGTATAACACATACGAAATTGAAGACAGTGTTGAATCTAGTATACAGAAAATTTGTCATGAGGAAGAAGAATATATAGGAATGGGTTCTAATTTGACATTATATAATATATATCAGCTACAGTTGAGGAGAAATTTACTTAAGCCACTTTGCAAATATACATATGATGATTTCCCTCTACCTCACTACAGAGAGAATTGCAACATAGCTTCGTATTCGACCTGCAGAATGAGGGTATAAATTACCGCAACAGCAGAAATTCACAGTTGCTAAGCTATCGTGTACAGCAACGCTACTGTGTGGAGGAGTCAGCAGCGTGGAGGAGTCAGCAGCGTGGAGGAGTCAGCACTGCATAGTAGTACATGTGTTTATGTTTGCATATGCTTGAATATGATGAAAAAATGTTGAGAATGTGCAATCGAGAATGTCCTGTACGCCTACGTGCAAAACTTCACCAATTGTTCAGCAATTACATGGAAAACGATGCAGTTACTGGGACAGATCTTCAGTAAAAGTTGCAATGCACGACAACCTGAACAGAGAGAATGTCAAAAGAAACCGATCTCCATAATACTAACATGTAATATGTGTGGTGCAGCATTTGGTGGAAGTGACAATCTGAAGAGACACACTGGTACATGTAAAGGTAACACACCTTTACTTGGGACAAGACAGCAAGCATTGAACTTATTGATGCAAGACAATGCTATGGCTGGCCATCATACTGATTCGTCGTGTAAACTAACGATGGTTCCAGTGCCCATAGCATTATCTGAGCCTGCATCATGTTCCAAAACAGTGTGTGAAGAAGGAAATACGAGTGTTGCAGACATTTACTATGAAGAACGCGAGCCATACAGATCGTCAGAAGCTGTCAAGTACAAACGTGCTATTCTATCATGCGAGGTGAAAAATGAAGAATTTACAACTAACCAAGACGAGAACGAATATGTGACCTCCAAGTCTACTACTGACGATATGAAATATGATGATGAAGTGCTGACATCTGCAAAGCTAAAGCATAAACATGTTGCTGAACATAAGAGCTACTTGAAGTTGGGACAGAATAAATGCAGATTCGAACCTAGTACTCTGGCCCACAGGTAACTAACAACCTTCTCATCACAGAAGAACAAAGATGCAGACATGCATCGTGAACCATCTGTGAAGAGTGCCGTGAAGTCTAGCTACTTATTTTCTGAAGACCCCAATGACCTGATTGATAGACTACGTGTGCTGGTTCCATTGCAGAGAAGTGGATATCTTTCTGCCAGCTAAGAGATAAATTCGATTATTGATGAACTCAGAGCTAATGGCTTTATTGAATGCCATATTATGTACATATGCATATGATTTGGCTGAGAATATAAATAAACATAAAAAATTATATATCTTTTATTTTTATTTTTTAAATTCCTATCAACTAAGAAATGTATCTACTGCTATGTGTGTTTATAAATGGCTGGTAGGTTACAATGTCTTGCTACAATAATAATTCCACTAAATTCCCTATGAACATCAGACTATCACTGCGAGCGAACATAGAATGAGTACTTTCATGTTGACGCGATGTAAGGAGTAAATCTTCAGAGTCCCTTGCTGTTGACGATAGCTGCTAATGTTGTACTCTGATTTCGCACGAAAAAAATTGTTAACTTGCATTGTATAACTGAATTACTCTCGTAAAAGAACATGCATGTGTAATATGCGATTGGGAACTATGATAAGTGCTTATAACTATATTCCTTTTCATTTTATTTTTTTATATCAGTTTGCTTTAGTGTTAATATTATCGTTCCCACACTCCACAGCAGAAATTTCATCGCCTATCATAATGTAGAGCGCACGATGCTCACACATATGTATTTGTCGGTAAATGTGAATAACTATCTACTTTAATAATTAATTTTTTTTTTTATCTGTTTGTCTCAGTGCGTAGCAGTATCGTCTCTTGCGCGAATAACGGTTTAAATGTGTGTTGTTTCGTATGTGCTTACGGTTCTGCTAATATATTAATTATACATATTCAAAATGAGTACTTATATATAAATATAGTATTTAAAACATGATAAATTGTTTGTTTGTTTGTACTGTATAACTGAATTCCTCTCGTAAACGAAAGTACATGTGTGACTCGGCTGATCTCACACACTAGGGTCTGACACAGCTCTCGCTCTCTTGGCTTGTGTTCTGTGTCACCCCTTCGTTGTCGAGACCTGCACGGCGTTCACGCTAGCCGTCGGCTGGCTGGGGAAGGTCCTACAGATTCTCATGATGTTAGTTGATCGTGCGAAGTCAGTCAGGTCGGATGTGTTGTGCGAGTTAGTTGTTCACTGAATGCGTGGGTTTCATTTCAGTCTGTTCGTACGGAAGTAGTTTGCTATTCTGTCGTATTGGTCAGGATAGTCTGGTATTGGATAACATCGTTTAACAAACTGCGTACAGCACTCGACGCTTGTGTAATATGTAATTGTGCTGGTTAGTAAGTGCTTATAACTATTTTCCCTTTACATTTTGTTTTTTATAACTATTTGCATCATCGTGTAGCAGTGATGTCTCTCTTGTGCGACTAATCGTTTAAATGTATGTTGTTTGGTGACAAGCAAAGGAAACCCGTCTTTAAAAGTCGTATAATGGGTATCGCAATTGTATTGTATTAATTTTTGTTGTTGGTACTTATGATATTCGTTCTTTCTCATGTCGACGTGCATTCTAGCTTTTTACTAAACTTCTTGGTATGATATCAACACCGATATAACTATTATGGACTGCAGTGCCATCGAGTTTTTTTTATAAGTACGCTTAGGACATAATATACACTTGCGACCTTTTTCATTGTCGGGGGTGATGCTTATGTTTTGAATTTGGTGATTGTATCTTAAACGGTTCGTAAATTACAGTCAACTATGCTGCTTATAAGTATGCATAGGGTGCAAGAGCATGGAATAAGGTATTCGAATTTGGAAAGACTCGGAGAAAACTTCCTAGCTTAGAATGCAAGAACATGGAACAAGGTATTCGAATTCGGGATTACTCGGAGAAACCCCCCTCGCTTGGAATGCAAGAGCATGGATTAGGGATGAAATTAGGGTGGAATGCAAGAGCATGAAGTAGGGAACAAGATGGTCGATGCTGGTATGGAATGATAGAGCATGAATGCTGCTCTTCACTCCTCATTTGCCCAAAAAGGAGTCATTTAGTCCGATTGTGGAGTCATGAGCAATTTCAGCCGGAATGTGCATGACATAATTTTTTTGAGGGAAATTTTCCCTTTTTACCGGTACTGGCTTCAAAAATGGCCGCCTCGGGTGGGAAAGGGGGGGGGGATAACGTCATCCAAGATTACTGCCGTGTGTCCCTGTGTCCCCTGCCCCTGTTTTACAATTCCCCTTTTCTAACTATTAACAGCCTTTAGTGTAATATCCCCGGAGGGCTAGTAGAAGGGCGTAGACTTAAGTAGGTGTTGGCGACAACTCCTCTGAAGTGTTACTTTCAGGAGCGGGAGGAAGTATTCCAGGCTCCATGATGCAGTGGCAAATATTTGCACGCACTGAGGCGGCAGACGTATGACGACGCTCGCGATAATCGTCATAACGATCTTCGTGAGGGGAAGTACCGGCCGCTTACAGCGAGGGTTTTCTACAGTTCTGTTTCTACTGCCCACGTCGTCTCGGTGGGCGTGCTGACTGGAAGGGCGACAAAGTCTGGTTTCACAAGCCATCCTCACCTCTGCTGGCTGAAGCCCTTCCACAGCGCGCTCAGCCTGAGAAGCTTGATGGAAGCAGGTGGAGGGAATGTTTCCCAAGACTGGTCCTTGCTGGTGGTACCGGGACAAGGCAAACGTCCAGTCTGGAAGACAGAGGCTCTGAAATGTGTCTAAACCTTTAGCGATATGTGGAGAGCCGGGCATGTTCCAGAAAACATGTGATGTCCAGCTTAGAATGCTTTCTTCTGCATCTGGACAAAAATAATTCTAGGCAATAATAATTTTTACCAAAAATAACTTTCTCAAATTTGTCAATTTTATGTAATATCAAATGTATTTTATATTAATATTAAATCATTATGCTACATTAAAATTAACATATAATTTAACTGTGGCAAGAACTCTTTCTGTGGCCTGTTTTTGACATACTAAAAATAATTAATTGCATGAAATATACAGCGTGGTTATAAAGTCCCTATCCATTTCAGTGTAAACGGCCGAAACTTGCCCACACACTGCTACACAGCACATTACCTCTCTTCAACATGACCCCCTTCCATTTCAAAGCAGAACTGCCAACATTGTAAGGACGTTCGAAAAAACTTTCGCCAACATATGCGGTGTAATGGTATCAATCGCGTCTCTAATTCGATCTTTAAAATATGCAAGATCTCGAACCCTAGTTCGTTACACAAGAGATTTGATGTAGCCCCACGCAAAGATATCGAGCAGGGTTAAGTCTGGAGACAGCGATGCCCACGTACGCTGTGATCCTCGGCCTATCCATCTGCCTGAAAAGATTTTGTTCAAGAAATCACAAACAATCTTCGCAAGATGTGGTGGTGCCCCATGTTGTTGAAACACAATGGTTTCAATAACCCCATCTTGTTGTATTCTAGGCACCAAAAACAGTTGTTAACATGTTCAGATACCTATGCCCTGTAATCTTTTTTAACATAAAGGGGCAATAAACATTTTAAATACCTAAAACAACAACAATATATATTAGTTTTTTTTTCCCACAAATGGATAGGATCTTTATAATCACCTTGTACTTCTCGCCTGAGAGCGGGTCAAAACAGAAATTACATGACATGAGATACATACTAAACTCGTTCAAGATGCCTTGTACAAAATTTCGTACGATATTAGGTGCTTTTTAATGCAGTTCGTACGAAGACAAGTGATTCTTCTATTGATCCTTTACGCTGGATATGTGAGATAGAAGAAAATCGCGCTTTTTATGTTGTGTGAGGAGGAATCCAGCAAAACTTGTTGCTGTACATTTTTTTTTTTTAACGAGTGGTGTTTAAATATGTTTGAAAGAGTTGAATGAAGCTTTATATTAATGTTTACGATTGTAATATAAAAATTATGCGGGCTAGAGCTTTTATATCAATATCAAGGCTATATATTAAATATTTACTGGGGCCATCAGCTACTTTCTTGCAAGGGTAAATTTTGCTACAAGTTTTCTACACAAACTTTTTGTGAACTCGTTTCGTAATAAATTGGCATGATGTTCTTGCATGCTAGTTCTTGTACGAAATATATTTTGCGTCGTGTGAAAACAGCTTAAGATTCAATGGTATATACTTTGATGCGGTAATATGTCCATGTGAATTTTCAAACACATGCTATTATTTCAGCTTAAATGTTTCAAGATAAAGAACAGATCTGAAACAGATCGCCCAGTATACTGCAGCAATGCTTATACAGACTTGATATGCTGCCAAGTCACGTTTTCAGAGTCTTTATTCTCTGATACGCTCCACAGCGTAAAGCAGTTCTTACCTGCCCGTGGATAAAGTTTATTCTACTCGGGTTGGGAAATGCAATGCGTTTGGTTTGGCAACTAACATTTCCCGTCACTAGGAAGTGCTAGTGTCGCATGTGTACTGGGTTGTCTCTATTTTCTACGTTAAAAAACTAAATAATTGCAACAATCTTAAATCAAATATAAAATAACTTCGTAACTAAGTAAAATCTTCCTCTTATTATTCACGTGGCTAAAATTTTTAATTAAAAGTGACCTCTTTGGAACACTGCGCACCTAGAGGCAGAAATTTTCCCAATGCCAAACTCCCCCATAAAAAAACTCGTTTTGTTCCTAACCTGAGTAGAATGAACCTTACCGTGGGTACGTAATAAATTCGTAGTTGCACGTAAAACTTCAACTCTGGGTGGGTAGTGGTACGCTGATTGAGCTGGCAGAATAAAGTTATTTATACATACACATTTTTTTGCGCGGAGATTCTAAGGCATTTCATAGCACTTCATCTTCCATCCTGTTTCGTAATTGGAGGATTTAAGCATCTCAGGTGTATGCTCGCAAACCATAGACGTTTGGTATCGGAGTAAGCTAATTCTTGTTGGCCCAGCCAAGTAGGAAAATGTCTTCTCACAAGGACACGCGGTCAATAACCAGTGGAAAGATGCAGTTGTCCGCGTAAGATATCGAAGTGTAGCATGCGCTTAAATATTTCCGCAAAATAAGTGTGCACTCAGAGCTCATGCGTAGAGAACTGGGAATTTTGCGAGTTCTTGTAGTAATAGGAAGGACTTAATATCTCTGTACCAGTGAAACTTACATACGAGTTTAGTCTTCAGAAGATACATTTTCATTCTTCTTGGTGAACTGCTCTTGGGCATAATCCTCGCGAGTATTGACGTTTTTAGTTTACAAACAGGCCTTAAAAATGCATTGATTCATTGCATTTTCGGAATTAGAGAGTGGATTAGTAACAGTCTGGAAGTAGTGTAATAACGTAAGAACTGCACATATCTGCTTACGGCTGGGTCGACAAGCAGTTTACTGGCGCAAGGCGTAGGCGCTTGGAGGGACAGAGATATCGTTCCCGGGCCAGCCATGAGATTGGGCAAGATGTGATTTGGCAAGGGTGAAGTACTGGCTATACGTGAAGACGGGGAATAAGAAAAGGGGGTAACCAACAAAACGTTTGCATCATGGTAGCTTCCGCTTTACTACCCATGTGAAACTGCGGTCCGAAAAAGTTTCCAAGGGTCGAACCTGGGACTAATGTGATGCAAGGGTGGTGGCCAGACACTGAGGCAAGAAACTTTGGTTTGTTACGAAGATTAATGCTCGTATTATGACTCGCGGTACTGTAGCTACTGTTTACTCGCTGCTAGTTCCACGATTACTGTGTAGCAGCAGTTGCAAGTAGTTAGCGGCTCAAATTTTGCATATGGGATTGTAGCGACAGGTTATATCTCGCAGTCCAGATGGTTTCGTGTCCGACACTATAACTGTAAGCTGTATCTCGCGGCTCAGGTTTCGTTTCCAGCACTGCAGTTACAGATTGGACTTGCGGCTCAGGTTTCGTGTCCGCCTCTGCAACTGCAGGTTGTTTCTGGCTGCTCATGTTTTTTGTACGGTAGTGTAGCGACATGTTAAATTCAGCGGCTAATGTTTAGTGTCCGGCAGTTGCCGCAGCGTGTTTGTCGCTGCTCGGGTTGTGTGCGCAGCAGTGTGTTGAGGCGGTGTTTGCGGGGTACTCGTGGCCGCGCCCACTAATTGCCGGTCACGATCTGGCGCCGCCATTGACCGTGAACACCGTGCTCATTGTCAGTGCCGTGCGGTCGCCGCCCGCGCACTGTAGCTCTCACATGCCCGCCCCGCCTGCCTCTACCTGTACCCGCCCGTGCTACACTCGTAAACATCAACACTGTTATGGGGCCTCCCTCAGTCACCGACAAATATCGTAAACGGCTGTTTAAGGGTAGTGTGTGCATGTCAGCTGCGCAGTAACGGAGTTGTGTGTTCCAACTTTGGACAGCTTTCCTTGCCGCTACAACTGCCAAAAACCACGTGCTTTAAACTATATATTAGTTTTGTGTGAAATTTTAGCACACTTCCTTGGTGTAGTTTTGTTATAATTATAAGTTTATTTAAGTCATGGATTTTTTTTTAAGAACACATGACTACTGGAATATATGTATGCAAACGTCCATGTACTTTTTTTATCACGTAATTTGAACACTTATTTTCGCATGTTATGAGCCAGTGGTTTTTGGGACGCGCAAAGAAGACGAAATGAACCGGGAGTACACCAAGTGGCACGGTGAACACACGCTTGTCATTATGACACTAGTTATAGGCTATTCAGGGTAAAGTGAGAACTTTTTAATGCCTATTCAATAGTAAATAAATATAGTAATAAATATTGTTTATTGCAGTCTGATGACATTAACTTTTGAGAATGTGAGATCTATGCACTGCGTTTATTAGTCACATGGCAACTTTAATATTAAAAAGTGGCGGAAAGATAGAAATTAGCTGAAAGGAAAAATTCAGCACGACCTTAAAAAATGTTCACTTTACAGTGAACAGCCTATGTAATCCTGTAGTGTGGAAACCGATATGGAAACAGATATGCGCCAGTAAGAACCAGGTCAGATGACTGCCATTTCAGCGAAATACATTTGTAGATTTCGAAACCTTCACCGCCGTGTTTGGTATAAATCTTATATCCAGTTCTATTGTTCATTTGATATGTTTGTGGTGACTCCTCTCGTAAATGCCTAAATATCATGTTACTTGTTTCTGCACAGACTGTCACAATGCTAAACGTTGGTCAGCATCAATCATTGAGGTTTCACGAGCATGTTCGTACTAATTTTATATTAAGAAGGGAGTAATTGCAATGTCGTAATCAGCGCCAAACCAGCTGTGCGTATTTATCTGTTAATGGATTCCCCAAAAGTATAGGGTATGCGCATGTGTTCTTTAAATAATTCTACCGGAAGAAAACGAAAGAGGGGAAAGATTGTAATTTTTGTTAGCAGCGGTAATAATCAATAAAGCATTCAATTTTTAAAAATTCTGCATATTCTCGAACATAATATCAACTGATTTGCTTCATAAAATAACAACAAGCCTCTACGACAGAAGGGTAGTTATGTGTATGAGACACCCTTGATTGTCTAGTGTACACGGTCAGTCTGTAGGTGTGCCTCACTATATCATCAGAGAAGATTATAATTTCCGAAACATCTTCGTAGCAAATCAGCTGCTGTGTTCGTGTGTTGCCACTCAGTTGTCTTGCAGAATTATGTATGCATGTGCGCGCGCGCTCTGGTGACTTAGTACTGCCATCACAGTAAAGTTACTGTTACAATAACAATAACAACAACAATTTTACTATCCGATCTGGTGACTTCTTCTCCGTCACGTTATATTGTCACTTCGTTTGAAAGCGACGCATTCATTGTATCGTAATTTAAAAGACATCTTGATTTTACTTCGTAATTCAAAATTAGTGCCTGTTTAGCAGTCATGGTCTTACCTTGTCCTAGTAGTTACCAATTATATATATATATATATCTAATATATAAAATTCTCCCGTCACAGTGTTAGTCACTGAACTCCTCCGAAACAGCTGGACCGATTTTTATGAAATTTTTTATGTATACTCGGTAGGTCTGAGAATATATTTATATCTATTTTTACACCCCTAAGTAATAAGGGTGGTTACCCCCAAACAATTTTTTTTTATTGTTTGAACAAAATTTTTATTTTTTATTTTTTTATGATGTGGCATCAAAAAATACATACCCTCCTAAATTTTCACCCTTCTACCACCAACCCTTATTTTTTTATAGCGATATTAGTAATTTAATAAATTTTACCCTAGGTCGATAACTGATCAATTATCATCGATCATTTATCGATCTAGGTTACAATTTATTCCCACCAGGTGTCTCCCAGTGACACAGCACGGAGTAGCCGGTCTCCACTTTCTCTCACACAATAACCTTTCTCTTATTCATTTGTGCTCAGATCGTAGTAGTGACGTGTTTACAATTATATTTTCAATAATTAAGTGTACTTCTTAATTAACTTTATTATTGATCGTAAAGCTGTAATTGTTTGTATTTCCATTTTATTAATATCTATTAAATTATCTAATTTTATATTCCGTCATCGTCCACAGAGCTCCATGCCTCTTCCACTTATATACCACATCCTCACACACTTACAATAAGTTATAGTTATTTTTTTCTAATACTATAATCACTATAAATACTTTTTATGGCAAAACAACGTTTGCCGGGTCAGCTAGTATATATATAAGTAAGATAGGTGGTTAGCGAACATCAGCTTACCCAAAACCCTCTTAAACTAGATTTATTACTAGTGTGCGGAAACAACACTGAAGAGTTTTATAGGAGTAATTGCCATTGTTCATGATCTGTAGGCGAATCCACTAAAATTAATTTTTGTGCTGTTTCTCTGTCTTTTTCTATATTCATTTTTCACTCGTTTTGTTGGTCGTGGTCACAGCTTACATTTAATAAATTCAAAGCCTGTTAAAAATTTTTGTTTTCAAACATTTTTTTGTGACTTTTAATTTGTAGACTTGATTTTTTTAATAATTATAATATGTAAACAAACCACGGGATATTGAGTGAAATGTAGGACGCTTCATTTAACTAAAATTATACACACTATATCGGTTACTTTTTTATTTACATGGTGCTGATCATAATCCGGGGACGTGGGCGTTTCTTGTAGTTTACCTTTTTCCAGTTTGATGTGTGGTCCACTGTGCCTCACAAGCTCGGTGCTGCGCTTGCACACACATGCTACAAATAGCGCGCCTCTCGAGGACTCTAGGCGTACGCGCTTACCTGTTGCGACATGCTTCCTCACGGAAGTTACACAACCGTACTCGTTAACTCAACTGCCGTGCCTTCGAGCTGTCCTTTTTCCTGCCGGAACTCACAAAAACACGAGAACTCGTTACGAGGAAAAGGTTCGAGGGTAACTACAGAATGTCTCAGTAGAAGGTGACGTAGTCAACATGGCGGTGGGGCCTCGTCTCTCGGCGCTAAGGCTATGGTTTGGTGTGGGGTGTCAGCTTTCGGCATCATCTCGCCCTTCTTCTTTTTAAAACAGTCTAACTGTGGCAATAACAGCAGCCCGTTACCAACATATGCTTATTCCACTAGAGTTTCTTAGTGCGTGCGAAGATAGACAATTCTGGTTTCACAGGACGACCCTGCCGCACTCACAGCTCGGGAGTCCGTTACAATAGTGCGTTAACTTTTCCCAAGGCGTGTAGTTTCACAGTTTGGACACATCAACTGGCCAGCGAGGTTCCCCGGACTTAACAGCACCCCCAACTTTTGCCTTTGGGAATATTAGAAGTCCGAAGTCTACGGTACTAAATCCCGCAGTATCTAACAGCTCAAGGAACGTTTTGTTTGCTGAAGTGAGAGAAATGAACGGAAATTACTGGAGCGTGTCGTTGATTATTTTGTGTGCAGAATACATGAATTTATTTGACGCCGTGGAGGCCACTTAAAGTATGTCTGTTTTAAAAAGTGACGCTTATATAATAAATTGTAAGTAAACAGCTTTATATTACGGTATTATTTTCGTTCTTCATGCAACCTTCTATCTAGTTTCATAGGTTTGAAAACAGTTACATCCTTCTAGGACATCCTGTCCAAATTCGGTGAACACAGTATCTGTTAATTTAGAAAATAAAAAAAATGTTTATATTGAATCAGGTTATTCTCCTGGTTACTGGAGTAGGTACTACGATTAGCTTTGTTTGATAAACGCCAAATTTCGAAAATATGAACTTATTTTTATAATACTCATATCACAATAACATTGGTAACATTTATCTTGGATCCATCCTGTGCAGAAACACATGTTGTACAAACTTTATTGAAAAACTTGTCCATTTTTCGTACGACCTTCCTACAGTTACGATTTATTTTTTAAAAAGTTTGCGTAAATTGAGAAGTTATACATTACCATTTCATCTTAAAAAATTTTTTGTTAAAAATATTTTTAACAGTATTATCGAAGTAATCTTGAGATTCCAGAATTCTAGTACAAGACGTGGGAGTCAATTCGCACTCGCGCAAAACTTTCTTAGCGGGCGTTAAGGCAGCCTTTAATAAGACTAACAAAAACACAATACACTACCCACACAATTATACCAATACTAAAAATAAACCAGTATAACAATATTCGCGGAACAATGCATTTTGCTTTAGACATCGATTGGATCATTATGACGTCCGTTGTTTTTGCAGCACAAGATAATTTCGCGTCACGTGCGACGAGCAAACCTAAGCCAAATGGTGCGTGTGGTGGTTGCAAAGCGACCTCAGTCCGTTGCAGTTCGTCGACAGTCGCCATGCGATGTTATACAACCTTGGCTCTGACGTACCCACATAGGGCAATATCACATGTGGCCAGGGGGAATAGTGTATAGTTTTCTTTGGTTTTGTGGGGAGTGTGAGAAACTGTGGTTGGTGGCCATGTTGAACTGCATTTTTTTTACCTTCATGAGGTATAGATGTTTACTTATTAAAGACGTGGCCCGGGTGTTTAGCAAATAATTTGTGTTTGTGGAAAAGAAAATATTTCGCCAAGGTTAAGTAAAGGAAAGTTAGCAGATTTTAAATATAGATTTCACGCTGTCCTGAATAACAAAGAAATGTACACATCTTAAAACGATTATATTAATATTCCTAACCTTGGTGTCCGCTGAAGTGTACTGTGGAGACATGAAAGGTGATAATTTTTAATAAATATAAAATAAGTAACATTGACTGAGTCACTGGCGTTCTCTGGTTGATATATTATTACAGTATTGCTAATCTCTTACGCGACATGCATTGAATTTGGTGTGAATTAAATAACCTTCCCTCCCTTTTTACCACATATAAGCCTATGGTTTTTAAAACGCCGATAATCTTTCAGCGCAGAAAATATTTATTTTGTACAGAAGGAGAATACGTAGATTTTGAATGTATTTGTGTTATTCATTTTGACTTCAAAGTTAGTTTTAAGATTATCAAATGATGTGGAATTTATTAGTCTCTTCTTTCTGGAATCAATGCAAGGAATTGTCATTTTGTTGCAGAATATATTCATATTCGTAATATTTAAAGTTAATCACGATCCGTTTTAGTTAAAGTACATAAGACCTACCTATCAAATGTTATCCTTCAATTTCAAAAATAGCATTCCAAATTGTAGGCTATTAGGTGACAAAATACAAATGCACACAGCTTATAAGCTTGCCCTTTTAAAAAAATGTTGTTACCACATATAATAACATTAATTCTATTTCACATAGTAAAAAAAAAATTGAGATGTGGGGGAGTTTCGATCTCAAAACATGGACTCGTTTGTGTTGCGACATTGACATTGACATTGAAAAACATTTTATTGAAACTAAACATATATAGGTATGTGACACTTATTTTGGGCAAACATTACCATACCAGCCCATTGGGCTCTTGTGGTAGCAATCCATTTACGTAGTAATTACCCATTTTCACGGGTATTTTGACATTTTGTTTTCTCACTTTTACAATACAAGGGAAAAATAAACAAAAACCCTCAAGATTACTTTTTAACAAAAATAAATAAATAAATAAATATAGTTAATGATAATGTTAGAAACATGTAACATAATGACTGCACTCTTAATCTATTTCTACCTGGTGTTTTGTCTTTATCGTATTCGCAGTTTACACCTTAACCTAATTTTTGAATTTATATATACTGGGGCACTTTTAACTGTTTTCACATGGTTGGTGTCCACTATATTCAATGTTAGTGATTAAAACATGATCACACATTGATACACTTCATATCTTAACCTAGGTACATATTAGCATAAAGAAACTTTGGGGGCACTATTCACATGGTTGGGGTACACTGGGGCACTGTACACTTCTTTACACATTTTGGTTCACACTTTGAGGCTTCTTTGCTGTAGCCGAGTGTTGACTGTCTTCTGTCTCTCACGGCGGCCTGTACTCCAGGAAGTCCGTCAGGAGTTTGTGTGGATATTTGTCTGGCATGGTGTGAATTCCTATCTGTTTTACAATTTGTATTGTGTTGTGTCTGGCCTTGGTNTCTCTGGCATGGTGTGAATCCCTAACTGTTTTACAATTTGTATTGTGTTGTGTCTGGCCTTGTTAAAGAATTTTGTGGCATATCTGTTGATGAGTGTGCGTGGATGAGCTGTGCGTGCTGTGTCATATCTAAATGTGTTTGTTTTCCTGTGGTGCCCCAGAGTGGCGCGGAGCAGTTTGTTGAAGCAGGCAGTGATGGGGTGAAGGCGGGAGTTAGGGACATGTGCAAAAATTGCCGAAGCATAAAGAAGGATTGGGATAATATAGGCCTTGAAGAGGCGGGCTCTGTCACACTCTGAAAGAGGACTTCGGGTGCTTATTAGTGAGGAAATAGAATTGTATGCGCGGTAGGCCTGCGCCGTTGCTGATGAAAAGTGCGGTGTAAATCTTAGGGGTTTATCTAAAGTTACGCCAAGATACTTAACAGAATCTTTCCATTTAATGATGTTGCCCTGGACTGCTATGGGTGGTGGAAGTTTGGGGCGACGACGGGTGAAAATAATGGCTTCAGTTTTATTGGCGTTTAATGGGATGCCCCAGGATTGAAAATAAGTTGTGATTGCGCGGACGGCCACGGTGAGCCGGGCGCTAATCATGTGTAGATCTGTGTGGTGGGCCAGGATTGCGGTATCGTCCGCATACATGACTACCGTGCATTCGATGGGGATTGGTATGTCGTGTGTGTATAAGGAGAATAATAGTGGGGAGAGCGTAGATCCTTGGGGCACTCCTGCGGTGATTGCCCGTGGGCATGAGATGGACCCGTCGACTCGCACACGGAATGTGCGGGCTTCCAGGAAAGAATGGAGGATGTAAATGATTGCAGGGTTGAACCCCAAGAATGCTAGCTTGAGCAAGAGTGCGTGGTGGTGTACTTTGTCGAATGCACGGCTCAGATCTAGGAGCGCCATCCCTGTGTGTTTGTGCTCGGTGAAGTTGTGGGTTATGATGTCGGTTGCGTACGCCAGGGCATGCTGGGTTGAAAGATGACGTCGGAAACCGAACTGGAAGTCTGGTAGCGGTTGTAGCCGGGCTACTTCCGCTTCAAGCCTGGCCAGTACGACGCGCTCAGTGACTTTCGATATTATAGACAATAGAGATACCGGGCGATAAGACGAAGGCAGGTTAGCTGCCGCTTTCCCTTTTGGAATGGGCACGACCGTGGCTTCTTTCCAGGTGTTTGGGAAGTGTCCTGTGTTGAGAATTGAGTTTATTATATTAGTGAGGTAGATGACTGTATTCCTAGAGATGGACTTCAAAAGACGAGGGGTGATGCCATCGGGGCCTGGGGCTGCATTTGACCTTAAGCGGTTTATTTCCTTTCTGACCAGCCTTGGCGAAGTCAGAGAGAGTGAGCCTGGGGTTGGTGGTGGTGGGGGGCGATAATGAGTGGGTATGCGTGAAATGTGTGGAGGGATGGGTGCAGGAAGGAATGTCTCTGCAAAGCTATCTGCCATGAGTTCGGCCTTCTCAGCCGCCGACTCAGCCAGCCTCCCAGCCACCCGAAGGGGTGGCATGGGGGCGTGGCTGGTTCGGAGTCGCCGAGCGTGCCGCCACACGGAGCCGTTCACAAACGACAGTGCCTGGAGTCGTCTGAGCTCCTCACCCGCTTTCCAGGCAGCGATGGCACCCCTGCACTGCCTAAACAGTGCCAGGTATACCTCCCTGTCCTGGTAGTGGTGTGAGTGTTGCCAGCGACTCCGTGCTCTGTTTCTCTGAGACGTGAGGTGTTTGAGTTCGGGGGGGAATGGGGTTCAAAGAGGGTGTGGGCGTGTGGTGGGGATGTGGAGATTTGCTGCAGTGGCGATGGTGTCGGTGAGGTGGGCTACATGCTGGTCAATCTCGAGCGGTGTCTTGGCTCTGGTTTGCAGGTCGAGCTGCTCATCTAGCACAGCTTTGAAGCTGCGCCAGTTTGCCAACTTGTAGTTGTAAATGATATGGTGTGGCTCCTGGTCAATGGTTGTGTGGAGGGTGCCGATGACTGGATAGTGATCAGAGGTGAGCTCCTGGAACACTTCGAGAGAGCCAACCCTGGGCCAGGGTGTGCCCAGCGCCAGGTCTAGCACGCTCGGGCGTCCAGTGCATGAGTGTGCGTGATAGGTGTATTCGTGTGGGGCGTGAATGATGAGTGGGGTGGTGGCAACATATGAGTGAAGGGCTTTGCCTCGATAATTGTTGACCTGGCATCTCCAGGTCGTGTGTCTGGCGTTGTAATCGCCTGCAATGAGGACCCTGGTGTCCATCCTTCTTAAACTGTTGAGGTCTTCGGTGGGGAATGGGGTGCTTGGTGGTATGTAGATAGCCACGGCCGTGAAGGGCATGGGATTCGTGTGCAGGCGAACTGCCACAGCTTCCACGTGGTGTAGTTGCTGTGTCTGTCTTAGATGGAAGGACAGGCTCCCCCGCACAAGGATCGCCACGCCCCCCTTTTTTCTGTCCAATCTGTCTTCTCTCACCACCCTGTATCCTGGTATGTCAAAGCGCACGTTCGCACTGAGCCAGGTTTCCACCAGGAAAACCAGGTCCGGTTTGTGAATTGAAATGAAATGGGCGAATTCGGCTTGTTTGTTGCGGATGGAGCTGGCGTTCCAGATCAAGAATTTAAGGTTNGTTGTATAAGAACGGAGTGCATTAACTAGGAAGGGGAGTAGGTGGGTGAACTTGAGTGTTTTGAGTAGTTGAAGGAATTCAACTGCTGCTGTGAGGGGGTTCTGTTCGTCTGAGTTTGTGGATTGTTGTGAGTGATTTTGTGTGGACGGCCTGTTGGTGTGTCTGGGTTGTTGGTTGCTGTGTGTGGTGGGTTGCGCGGAAGATTTTGAATGAGTTAGCGGTGCAGGTTGAGGTGTTCTTGCTGGTTTGAAGAGTGACGAGAGTAGTGGCTGTTGTGGGTTTCGTGCAAATGTTTTGGAGATGGGGTGTAATGTTGGTGTTTGTTGATTACCTGCTCCTGATCGGTGCTTCCTCTGGAGACTAGCCTGCCTGACCGGGCAGCCCTTCCAGCTGGCTGGGTGGGCGGTGTCGGAGTGGCCTCGAACTCTGCAGTTGTAGCATGTTGGGGGGGTCTCGGCTTCCTTGGGGCACTGTGGTGTCGGGTGGTCCTCCGCGCAGCGTGCACAGCGCTCTTTCATCTGGCAGAAGTGGGCGCTGTGGTCGAACTTATCGTATCGTAAATGTATGCGTAGGAAAATTATAACTCCATGCAACACAAACACGTGCTGCACTGACTTTATGCCACACAATATTTATTTCCGTGTCATTGAAATACACGGCCACATTTAATACCGACGCCCGCCATATTGGTTAACTACGAAATTCTAGCCTGCCGACTGCTCGTGAGCAGTTGTTTCGTCCCCGCCGACTCGTGACGTCAAACTACCGTCGTTTAAAAACTAAGAATACCAAATAGTAGGCTGGAACGAGAAATTGTTTCGATAACAACTTTCTTTCGTCGGAACGAAAACTTAGAATAGGCTCCCAGGTCCGGATTGCGGACTGGCCACAGGAGTGGCGGTCAACATCTTCCAATAGGGATTTTTCCTACTTTTTTTCTGCCCACCGAGTGATAATATGATAAATTGTAAGACTCGCGCTATGATCCTTTCTTTATTTGTGTGTTTATAACTCGAGTAACGCATTTTAAATAGACTACGATTTTTGGCGGGAAAACGGATGCCGCCATGTTTATGTGCATGTGACGTCAGTATACATGCTGGAGTTTGTTTACATGCAAATACATGCCTAAGCGGATAACATGTGCATTTGGAATTTTTATTATATTTGGTTATTTCGGAGGATTTAATGTTGTTATCTCTCATCTAACACCAGCAAGTGTTGCATAGTTCCACTAAACATAAATACAACGAAATTTTCTCCTGATAAGATACCTATGAATAGTTTAAGTGAAAAAACAAAGCGTGAAACGTTACTAAACGTAGTTAAAAAAAAATCGTAAAACGCTAGGTAATTTGCAACAAGTACTTGTTTTGTGCGTGAAAATTATTCCAGCATTAAGTAAAAGGATTTTCTTACCGTAATTGCACTGGCCCAATTTGTAACACGGTAAGGTATTATTTTGAAGGCGGTGCCTGTACGGCCAACGAGTAACTGCCTTTGTGTTTCATTATAACTTTGTGATTTATACTAGTACATGTATGTTTTTTGCACTTTGTTATCAAAATACGAAAATGTCCTTTGTCAGATATGAATACTAATAATGTTATTGTTTTAAATTGCTTCTTAATTTTGAGGTTATATGCTTCTGGTAATACCCGTTACATGATAAGCCTGCGTTTCAAATGTGTCTTTAAATAACTCGTGTCATGCTAATTTAATCTGTAGAGGCTTAATCTTATCCTTAGTTTTTAGGACTAATTTCAAAAAACTGGAATTCCAAAATGGCATTACTAATTAATATGCGTACGGAAATAGAACGTTCGTCAAATGTGTCCACAAAAGGCTTCACGTTTTTGATAATTGTGGGGTATGCGTTTGTCAGGAAAATATTTGAATCAAGCATACCGACATGAGTTTAAAAGAAAAAATTGTTAATCGTGAAAGTAAAATTCTTGAATAAAATATATTTACCTACAAGTTTAAGTTCACTGCCTATTGCTGTACTAAAATGGTATTTTGAAACGCCGACTACATTTCAAACATCGACGAAGGCGGCGACAATTGAAGCAAAATCATGTTAAAAGTATCAGTAAATTTTGCAAGAAACATACGTTTCCAAAAACAATATCATCCCTTTGTCAAAGTTCCTCTTTTATCCACGGCAACCCGAAAATGCGTTCGCAAACATGCTGAAATTAAGATGGCGAGACCAAAACATATACAATTACCTCACACGCCAATAGCTAACCGTTTTAATTGTTTACAAAAGAGTTTTAAAATGTTACATTTGAAAGCGTGATAATTTGAAAAATAAAGTGCGAAGGGAAAAATATTTTGCGTGGTAGTATTAGGTACGATAATTATTTTAGTGGCATCAATAAAAGTGTAATTTATTTTACAGGGAAAATCCGTATCCAGCGGTTAGAAAAAACGTTATTAGATAGTTTCGCACTGTGTGCGCGTGATGTGCGGGTGCACTATCTTGTTGAAAACATATTCCATTGGTTATTTGACGCCTTTACAGTTCAGGTACATAGAGGGTCTCCAGAATTCGAAGATGAAAACTGCTGGTGTACTGACCGTCAAAGATATTAACACAATTGATTTGTTGCACAGAAACAACTGCCCAAATCATCAAATACGTCGGATTGTCTTGGAACGTCTCTAATAATGCCGATTAGAATCACTCTAGCAATAAAAATAGCGCGGAGATGAATTTAGATAAACAGCGCACTCATCATTAAATGTTACGTTCATTCGTTTCGAGGGATCCGAGTTGGTAGGCACCTTCGGTAGTAGACAAGGGCGGCGGTGGGTATTGGTGAGTGCGTGCAGGCCGATGCGTATGTGTGTGCTACATATTTCAGACCCTTCACTCCTACATGCTACTGTAACTTTGCGACGCGCCTGTATGTATACCTTAATTTTCTTTACATGCGTGGATGGTTGTCACATGTTCCTGAATTTAAAAGGTTTGAAAATGCTGGCAAACTATGCTTGTAACAGGCCTTAAGGCCTACCTGCCCTTATCTCCTTGATTGCGGTCGGAAGTGATAAGTTTGAGATGAATTTGGCGGTCGTAGCTTCGGTGGGTGGGAAATGTCGGGCAACTATGCTTATAAGAGGACTTAAGGTGTACATACCACCCTGTTTGTCATCGGAAGTGAGGCCTATGATATGAATTTCGTGACTATAGCTTCAGTGCGTGGGAATGGAAGAAAACTATGCTTACAGGAAGGTGCAAGGTGTACTTGACCCTGCGGTCCTTTTCGTCATTGGAAGTGATGCCTATGTTATGATTGGTGGCTGTATCTTAAATGGTTCGGAAATTACAGCCAACGTTGCTTATAAGTAGGTTTAGTTAGAACGTACTTGACGTGCGCGCTGTGCGACTCTAGCCTAGTGTGCGTGGGCAGGTTTCGTTCCATGCCGCGCAGGTGGAATGAAGAGTGTGAGACTCGTCCCCGCCAGGACGTTAGGTGAAAGGAGACCAGAAGGAATATGAGAAAACTAAGATGGATTGACAGAGCATGAGACTCGTCCCCGCCAGGTGGAAGGAGACCAGAAGAAATATGAGAAAACCAAGGTGGCAGCAGCCGATGATGGTGGGGGAACATCCAAGATCGGAAGGCAAGAGAGAAAAAAGGGTGAAAATAAAGGAGACAGGAAGGACTGAGG
>NQII01002736.1:78542-114172 GCA_002778355.1 Clitarchus hookeri
AAGGGATTAATAAACAAGAGAGAGTGAGAGACAAGAAGGATTGAGGGAGCATGAGAAATAAGACAAGAGAGAAAATAAGAGAGACCGGAAGGAATATGAGAAAAAAACCCTAAGGGATTGAACGGACAAAAGAGAGAGAGACAGGAAGGAATGTGGGAGTATGAGAAATAAAGAAAAGAGAGAAAATAAAGGCGACTGGAAGGAATATGAGAAAAATAACCCAAAGAGATAGAACGGACAAGAGAGAGAGAGAGAGGAAGGAATGTGGGAGTATAATAAATAAAGACAAGAGAGAAAATAAAGGCGACCGGAAGGAATATGAGAAAACTCAAAGGGATAGAGCAGGCGAGAGAGAACAGATGTGGTTGAGAGAAGTTGCATGACAAGATAATGAACTCGAACATTCTTCAGACAAGAGGGATGGTGCTGGCATGGGATGATAGAGCGTGCTTGTAAATGATTGCACACTCCGGCGGGCATTTGCACAATTTTCACCGCATTCTTCGGGATTGAGCACAAGTCAGCCGCATTTTGCAAAACACATTTTTGCGGGAAATTCTGCTGGTGTTTTTGGGAAATTCGGATTTTTTTAGTGAAATTCTGGCTATTCTAAGCGTTTTGGCGGGTGGGGGGAGGGAAATTCAAGTTGGCGGCGGTGACGTCGTGGCTCCACATCCCCAACGCCCTGACGGGAAAACCGCATTTTTATAACTACTGTAGGTACTCTTATGTTAATGCGCAAGTATAAAACTCTTGTAAGACGTGACATATTTAGGAAACAACCAGACATGTTATACATAGTGATATTTCGAATGTTCGATTCGAAAAGTGTGGAGAAACCGCGAATATAGTCTATTCGCGATTTCTTCATACTTTTTGAATCGAGCGTTTGAGAAAACACCCCATGTATAACGTGTTTGATTGTTTCCTAAATATCTGATATATCTCAAGCGGCTGATACTTGTGTTAACGTAAAAGTAAAGGTGCCTTTATGACAGTGACAAAATAAGTGTGTTGGTAATTCCTAGCAAGAAATAGTTCTTCTAAAAAATAGTATTAAAATGAGTGCGCACGAATGCGGTACGTTGAGCCTCTGGTGAAATTTTCTAATCTTTGTATGCGTGAGGTGCAGGAATATCCTGGAATTAGAATTTTAGCAAGACTTCAGAAAAGTTTGAAAGTATCCGTGAATGGGGTATATACTATAGATGCGAAAGTCGGTGGCTGGGGCAAGTCGCGTGTGTTGTGTTGTGTTGTGCTGCACGGGCTTGGTTGCTCGTAGGGGCGAGGTGGGCGCTGTGCGCACGTGCCGGGGTCGCCCTTAGAGGCGTGGCGGAGGCGGCGGCGGCGTGGGACAGAGGTGCCGGAAATGCATCCTTGGCAGCGGCGACAGTGCGGGCAGAGGACGTCTCGGGTCACAGGCACTGGCCGCCAGCCTCCCGCGGTCCACCGAGCATCTGGAGTTCGCCCATGCCAAACACACGTCCCCAACATCCGCTCTACACTTGCCAAAACAACATTCCACCTGCCCTTTGTTTGCATTTGGCTTTACGACTAACTCGCGCTATTACGGAAAAAAGAAAATTCTTTTTGTGTACTTTCATTACATCGTATATGTGTTGCAATTTGGCCGTTCACGATAAAGAGAGCACTTTTGAAATCAACCTCAGTAAAGAGTCACTGCTCGTACTTGCGCACGAGTGCCATGCGCCCAGTATAGTTGGTAACGATGGAGAGAAAGTAGTTCCATGGCTTAACGTCCAATTAAAAGTGTCAGGTGAGCATGTTTTATAAGTAAATGTAATGATTTCTTTCACTTTCTGTATTTTTAATGAATCTTAGTGTAAGAATTAGCAGATTTACTTTTGTAATAATTTCATTGTTTCACTTGCCCGACGCATCAATAAAGTGATCAGGCCTATGGCAGTGTTTATTTTACAGGACGCGGTATAATACACAACGTGTGTACAGGTAGACCTTAAGCAGGGCTTTCAAAAGTGCTCAGTTTACCGTGATGAACAGCCTATAAAAGTAGTTTCCCAACATATCAAATAATTTATGCACGCAAACAGTGTGGAAACTTTAGTCGGAGACACGTGCTTTTGGCAGTTCTGTTGTACACTGGACAGCCAAAATAACTGGTATAGGCGCCCGTATGCAAATAACAGAGGTATGGAACCAATCAGAGTAACGCGATGCGGTCGGCAGCGCCTACATAAGACAACAAGCGTCTGGCAAAGTTGCTGGATCGGTTACTGCTGATACAATGGCAGGTTATCAAGATTTAAGTGAGTTTGAACGTGTTGTTATAGGCGGCGCACGATAGATGGGACATAGCATCTCCGAGGTAGCGATAACATTTGGATGTTTGCGTACGACCATTTCACGAGTGTACCGTGAATATCGGGAGTCCGGTAAAACATCAAATCTTCGACATCGCTGCGCCCGGAAAAAGATCGTGAACGAACGGGACAAACGACGACTGACGAGAATCAATAAATGTGACAGACGTGCAACCCTTTTTCAAATTGGCACAGATTTCAATACTCATCAACAAGTGCCAGCTTGCGAACTATTCAACGGACCATCATTGATATGGGCTTTCGGAGCCGAAGGCTCACTCGTGTACCGTTGTTGACTGCACGACACAAAGCTTTACGCCTCGCCTAGGCCCGCCAACACCGCCATTGGACTGTTGATGACTGGAAACACGTTGCCTGGTCTGACGAGTCTCGTTTCCAATTGTATCGGGCAGATGTACGTGTACGGGTATGGAGACACCCTCATTAATCCATGGACCCTACATGTCAACAGGGGACTGTTCAAGCTGGTGGAGGCTCTGTCATGGTATGGGGCATGTGCAGTAGGCGTGAAATGGGACCCCTGATATGTCTAAATACGACTCTGACAGGTGACATACGTAAGCATCCTGTCCTAAGCATCCTGTCCGATCACCTGCACCCATTCATGTCCATTGTGCATTCCGACGGATGTGGACAATTCCAGCAGGACAATGCGACACCCCACACGCCGAGAGTTGCTACCGAGTGGCTCCAGGAACACTATTCTGACTTTAGACACTTCCTTTGGCCACCTAAATCACCAGACATGAAAATTATTGATCATATCTGGGATGCCTTGCAACGTGCTGTTCAGAAGAGACCTCCACTGCCTCACACTCCTGTGGATTTGTGGACTGCGCTGCAGGATTCGTGGTATGAATTGCCTCCTGCATACCTTCAGACATTAGTAAAGTCCATGTCACGTCGTCTTGTGGCACTTCTGCGTGCTCGCGGGGGCCCTACGAGATATTAGGCAGGTATACCAGTTTTTTTTACTCTTCAGTGTAATAAAAAGAGTTGGTTGTAAGGAAACACGAAAGTTGCTTACTCCACGAACGGCGCTGTTTCGAAACACTTCTCAATTTACTTCGGACTACCACAATCCTCCTGCCTAGTGGGATCGTATACCGAACTTACTTGCCGAGGTTAGTGGGGCGCTTGTTTTCTCACAGGACACTTCTACTATCAGTAATAACAAGTAATCAAGAATACCGTTCATTACGAACAGGTCTTGGCCGTCACTAAAGATATATAAATTGGCGGTCTACGAAATGGCTGTGTAGAAAGGCATTACTTTAATATATTTGTTCTCCAAATAGCAATTAATATTCCTCCATGGTTTTTCTGTAGTGTTTTTGGGGCCTTGGGGGCCGGGTTGGGTCTGCGCCGTGGTCCTGCAACCAACCTATAATGGGTGTAAGGTGAGGGAACCAGATCCCTGAAAATCGGATCGCCTCATCCGCTGAGTAGGGGGGAGCCTGGAACCTGAATACCTGGTGGCGCAGTCGTGACGGCTAAGGAATGACTGCCCCTGTTTGTCCTAGCCCTGGTTACAGGCTCTAGCGGTGGTAAACCGGCGAAAGTGTAAGAGTAAGCTGGTCTCCAGCGAGTTCCGGTGGGGCCCGCTCATGAGAAGTAGTGATCTCATTGGGTTTTCCCCTGCCACTGCGAAGGCTGCCAATTCATCTCCTTAATGGGGCGGTGATTCGAATACACAGCTTAGCACTGCTCAAGTCCATCTCCACCTCCTCGTGGTATGGGCTGGTAACATGGCGGCCGCGCCATGGCTAACGGAGTGAGGACGATTGAAGGCGGTAACGGCCTGTCTGTGCACAGTCTTCCTGAGGCTGTATATATTCTTCGCCTGCGGTGAAGAACCACGAACCGAATTGCACTCCCCCAGCTGAGGCCCGACTTGGCAAGTCGGGTTGATCTCGGGGTGGTGGAGCTCCTACGAAGGGACTGACTGACGTCCTGGAGGAGTTGGGCTGTTCTGGGTGAAAACTCAGTGTGCATGTCTGAAAATTGTGGGTACCCAGAGGATCAGTGTGAAAGTACCGGCTTCGGCCGTGCTGATCGTGGGTCGGACTCTTGGGTAGCATTGGTTGAACCTTCTGCTTGGAAGGAGATCTGGAGGTGATTACTTGCCCGGAGGACTGGCTCTGTATGTATGTGATGGGTCGGTAGGGTCGGTAGCCGCTGCCGTGGAAAGCAAGCGGGCCGGCTCCCCTCGGTGTTAGTTTCGAAAGGTTGGTGCTCGCTAACGAAGGGTCGTCGGTCTGGTCCGCCTAGTAAGAGGACTCGTGTACGAAGCGGTTTCGTAGAGGTGGATAGTCCTCGGCCCAATCAAGGTGGCACGTACGGATTCAACTCCGTATACTGCTGTTGACAGGTCAGGTGGAACCACCCTCGGGTGGAGAACATCCACCCACTGCGATTGGAAAGGGCGTGATCTCTTTCTATTGACAGCATTCAACTGCTGTCAATTAGAGCTCTGACCAAGCTCAAATAACCTTGTGTTATGGATCTATGTCTGGTGGGGGAGTGCACACACATATACTAGCTTGATGTGAATTCACAGCCTGAAGTGGCCTTAATGCATGCCTGAATGTTTATGGGAAATCCTGAGGTGCACTCTCCTTAAACTGCTCAGAAAGATGTCTCCTGTTAATACCGTAGGGCTCAGGTGCAGGAGGAGCAGCCTTGGTCAAAACCCGCGACACCAAGTGTCGAACAACTGTAGTGGTTTTCGTAAACCTGTACATTTCGGGTAACGCTGTTTAATTCATGTACCATGGGAGCTCTGCTGCCGGCTGCCTTGGCCTCCAGGGGGCGACAGCGTCCGCCACAAAAACAGTTTTATTCAAAAACGGATTAATATTTGTATCTTGTATCTGTTTGCTAAAAGCACCTGAGAATCTTTTAGTTTCAGAGGTTTGTCTTTAATTTTGTATTTCCATCTCTAATACTTTCTTTTCACTGTATAAATAATTCAGACAGGCATTCTGGCGTTGATATTTACGATATTAAAACTCCTGTACAGATTATTGACACCAGAACAGGGATGTGCAGCACACTCATACTATACCATAAAATGACTGTTATAGCTGAAAGCCCTATGAGGGCAGTAACACGAAAGTTCAGTGTGTTGTACGTAGAGGCTATAATGCGGTACATATGCGTGTGTGGGTTGCCCTTAGCACTCCCGCTGGCCATCTACATCTTGTCCCTAAAATAACAGGCAACCTTAGCTATTACCTATAGCATCGTTACAGTTTGGCCTTATTAAAAAATACACGATTTTCAGATATGGACATTTGTGGAATTGTTTGGAAATGCACATCTTTGTTCGGTATTTGGCGTGCCATTGCGACAAATAGATTTTTTTTTGCATTTTGGTTTTTTGCTTAATATTCTCTACAAATTGCTCAAACTTATTATTAATATTTTAAAAAATTTAGGCTTTACCTTATGTTGATTGTCTTTCCATCGTCTGACTTCGAGCTTTCCGTTGTGGCAGTGTAAAAAAAATAGAGGTCCGCTTTCCCTATCAAATTTATGTCTCGTGTATTTGCTCAGCCCTTATGCGCATTTTCGCTTAATATAATCATATGATGTGTATGTTGAAATAATAACAGGTTCGAAAAGATTGATGTGAAATGTTGTGCATGGCTGTCTGAGTTTGGTCTTCCCCTCCTCGTCACCGCGCAACATGTCGAGCGTGTGCTTAGATGTGATTTGAAGTGGTGTTGTGTGTGGCCTCTCGACTGTCGAGCCTGCACACCACCGCTGATCTCATTGGTGACCGAGCAGCCACAAGAGAGTGGCATTTTCAAGCAGCCTGGTGGAAATAGTTTAGCCATACGGCTGTAGTGAGGTGGTTACGTGTAATTAGCACTCGCATGTGTTTCTTGCCCTCGTCAGAGGTTTACGACTCGAGGATATTTTTAACTGCATCGTGAGTAAACAAAGAACTTCACTTCGAGCTGCATTGTACCATTTTTTGAGTGCTCGAACTCGCTTGAAAATACTGCTCGTCCGTGTACGAACCAGGGAATGACAGGAAGTAGGTGACCAGCCTCGCTCATCGTACACTTTGGAGGGACGTATGGCGTATGACATAGGGCACTCTGTAGAACACCTGTGGGAAACTACTTTCACTTAAGAACCTTGCGCTACTAAGAAATTGTTTCTGTTCCGTGTGCTCGATGAAGAAATTCACAGAAAATCATCACCACGTAATTTCTTAACGTAGGGAACGAATGTGCCACGAGAAACTCATAAATATGATTCCTGGTCTTAAACAACTTGTACCATATAGTCACAGAATACTAAGTAGGCATATACCACGGTGGAATGGCGTGCGGCTTGTAATGTAAGCGTACCCATTCCCTAATAAATTGGCTGTTCGAGGCTCTGTAGCGAGCCTTGTGTCTGACTGTCTACTGCGTATTGTGAAACGTTCCTCATTGGTTGGGCTGCGGGCTGGCAGGTAAGTTGCCACGTGCTTACTGACCAGCAGGGTTGCGACATGTTGCTGGCCAGTACCGCCATTCTACTGGCATGCGGCTAGAGTTCGCGATACACGCAGCTATTTCACTTCTGTATTCTTAAGAGGATCCCCGCGTTGTCAAGGGGCCGCGGTGGTGTAGTGGTGAGACTGCTTGCCTCCCACCAAGGCGAACTGAGTTCTATTCCCAGCAGGGTTCGCTCCCGGTTATTCGCATGTGGGAATCGTGCCGGACGATACCGCTGGTCGGCGGGTGTTCTCAGGGATCTCCCGTTTTCCCCACCCTTGCATTCCGGCGCTGATCCATACTCACCTCACTTCACCGTCATCGGCCCTCAAAACCTCGCTGATAAGAGCCGCCCAAATCTCCCCACTCTCCCATGTTTTCCAGAAAGAGTACAGCAGTGGACATAGCCTGCCCATGGCTGGCTAATATGCTTTAAAAAGGCGTGAATTTAAAAAACTATAATTGAAATTTTAAAGTTTCCTGCGGATAATACAAAAAGTCCAAGAAACATAAATCCTAGGCAGTAATTTTTGCCCACTTTGCGAACTAATAATGTTCATATTTTTATGAATTACTACGAAGGAAGATTGTAGGTTTCAGTTAAGTTTAAAATTAAATGATGTGGCACGCACGATCAAGAGTAGGTTTAGTCCATTCGCGATTATTTACAACTTTTCTGAAGCCCTGCTGAAGTTACACTTTCAGTATATACCTCCGCCTCAAGCAAAAAAAAGCTTAACTAGGTCTCGATAATTATACCAAACGGACAACGCACTTCATTTGTGCGCACTCAGTTTAATAACATTTTGCATGAGAACTATTTTCTTACTAGGTATTATCTACACACCTATTTTCTCTCTGGTTTTACCAAAAAAAATATGAGTAATATGATTGATGTTTAATATTAAAGTAAAAGATCAATTTAAACAGAAGTAAGATTTTTTTATGTTAACAGAAGCATAAAACGCTTGTGATGTATGACATATTTATGAAACAAGCAAACACGTCGTACATGGGGATTTTTCAAATGTTTGATCCAGAGAGTGCAAAGAAACCGTGAATAGACTACACGCTGTGGACAATGCTGGTGAATGTGTTTCGCCGTGGCACAACCGCGCACGTGGTGTGGTGAGATCCAGGCCCTCCCCGTTAGGCTTCACTTTACACCGGTTTCAAGTAGGTTATTCTTTAAATCAAGTAATTATTAATTACGTGGTATTAATACAGATCCATATTACAGTACCAGGAAATGCATGCCAGTAAATAATTGTTCTGAGAATGACTTTTCGCCGGAAAAAAAGGTGAAAAACCAATAATCTAATGCCGTATATTTTTGCTTTTATTATATGAAGTGTAGTCAAAAAGAAAAACAAAATCGTCGAATGGTAGAAAAAAAAATATCATTTTTAGAGCCTGCCCGCGTAGTTTCCTTGATGAGAAAAGTGCAGCTATAGGCGTATCGCGTGTAAGTGCACTGTTACGGATCTAACTTGCACAATTAAATACAACGCTACGACGGAGACACTGCAAGTTTTGTCGCGATGAGTCGCGCGTGTTATGTCTCCTACATCGCCCACTCACTTCTGGGCCTTGAATGCGCAAAACAGCCTCACGTACATACCGGCTTCACCCCTCCAGCAGAAATTCTTCGTTCCCGCGTCATAATTTCATTACTGACAATGTACGATTATAGAAAATTTACATTTTACGACTTGTTTAGGTAATATTTTTGTGCGTAATTTTAATTGCGTATTATCTGCTTGTTGTAAAAATTCGAAAACTAACTAACAAATTGTGAATATATTCTCGACTTTTTACAAGAAAACACAATTAAAATTGCGCACAAAAATATTAAACAACTTGTAAAATGTAAATTTTCTATAATACGTACTGTAGTACATTGTTACTAATTACTACGAATCCGAAATTATGACACCAAAACGAAGAATGTTCGCAAAAGAGGTGAAGCCGAGCCTTAATGTGTGTGTATACCCGCCAGTGTGGTATGGTGTGAGGGCGGGCTGGTTCGCGGGAGGAGATGCGCACACACTACTGAGCGTAGTGCGAGGGAGGGCGAGGTTTGTTGACTGGCGCTCTCAATGCCAAGGTCAGCGCGCATGACGACGTCTCGTTCACCTTCACCTTGCAGAGTCCTATGCACGCACTCCGCCCCGATCATGTTGCGCAGCGCAGTCCTGCCTCCCCCCTGCACTGCTACAACCTTCCTAGAGCCCTGCTTAAGTTATGCCTTCAGGATACTCACCTCCACATGTGGACAAGATGTACACTAGTCTGGCAGAAAAACCACCGCGTTGTATTTGTGCTCGGAACAATGAAATGTTTTACCAAAATTGCATTCCTGAAAACCTAAATTTGAAAATAAACGTGTACTTTACTGGGGGGNAATGTTTATGCAAGAACTGTCTCTTATTTAGCCACTTCCGACATACGTATTTTCTCTGGATTTCCAATTCATATTTGCTATAAAATAATATCAAAATTTATAGACAAAAAAAAGTCATTTTATTTAGCCAAAAAAGTAAGGTAGGTACTTAAATGTCAATGGAAGTATAAAAAGCTTGCCATATGCGATTTATTAAAAAAAAAAAACAATCACACCGTTTATACATGGGATGATGTTTCGAGGGTTTTATTCAGAAATTGTGAAGATAAAGTGGATAGAGTATACTCTGATTGCGCATTTGTAAGTACACTCTACGAGCAACGATAATTGCCGAATTACCTACCGTTGTTACTTGGGGCCGATCTTGAGAGTAGGATAACACACACTTAAGGGCCGTTTGCACAAGTTGATTTGTATTTGAGCCGAATTATATTCTCGTGCATAAAATACGAATTATATACTCGTACATAAAATATTAACGTTCTGGACAACATTGTGCGAACAGCTCAAAAGTTCGGAAATTTTTTTTTCATGTAAAATTGATAACTGATTCAGTATTTAAGTTATGATAGCACCTTGATTTGACTGCAAAACGACTATGCATGTGGCAATTCTTGCTTAGTTTGATGATTCGTTCACAAGCTGTAGGTGGTACACGGTTTTGGAATCAGTTTTCGGAGAAAGTCCTAGCCGCTCATTGCGTGTAGTTGAACATACACGCACACAGAAAGGGGTGCCCTCAGCAAAGTTGGCAACAATGTTTTAAATTAAGTTCCTTTTGTAAACGGCGATTAAAATTCTTTCGTTTACATCTGTGTACACTATGTTCATGTAAGTATCGTTTTGTACACATGAGTTAAGGATTAGCGTATTAGTAACGTACCTGCGTTCCTAGCAGTTTCGTAGTTACACTGGACGGACGCGTAAAAATGCCATCGGAAGCACGGAAAGTTTTTTTTCGTACAAGGTAGGAATAAAGGTGATATTGGAGGTTCTAAGCAGTGCTGAACTGCGAACAGTATATTAAAATAAGTAGGGGGGGGGCTGGTGTACAATATTAATATTGAAACTGACATCCACATGTATGTTAATGCATGCTTTTTAAAGACAGCTTTAAAGTAAACATTTGGTTTGGGGGGGGGGCGTTCGACCCCACAGTCCCCCTCATGACGCGCCAGTGCTTTGCAGACTAACTGGGTTGTTGACATCTCTTTTCTGGAAGACACGGGTGCTGGCCAATCTAGTCTTCGCCTTGCCACAGTTACATGCACGAAGTTTCTGTCGCAACTAATCCAAAAATAACCATTTCATAATATGTATTCAGTTAGCATGAAAAGGGTGGGAGGAATTTCTAAAATGGGACTAGGTCATTTTTTACCTCTTCCTCGTAGTCGAGTTTAAATAGCGGCAATGGAATGCATTGTTTTTCTCTGAAATTAAACTTGAACTATGCATGTTTTGAAAACGCGTGCATTGTAAAACTGGCTCAAGTAGTATTACGAAGTTCTCTCCGAGGAAGCCTCGTGGCGCCGGGTTCTGGGAACAGCTTTGAAGCTGGGCGGAAGGCCCGGCGGGCTTGTTTCGCATCCTGCTGTCACGTGAGCTCTTACGTAATGTGTGTTAGGCGTGTGCGTGTGGGTGGGGGGTGGGGTGGTAAATGCTCGGCAGAGCTCTGTCGTAACAGTGGCTAGGGAAGGTGCTAATGATGTGTTGCTTGTGAAGGTCCCTCGGGCACACACAATTATCAGTGTCAATGTTTGGTACAGTCTATACGCGGTTTCTTCACGCTTTTTGAATCATACCTTTGAAAAATCTCGCCATGAACGACGTGTTTGGTTGTTTCTTAAACCTGCGATATATCACGTGCATTTTATAGCCTACTTCTTTTTACGTAAAATTGCCGTATTGTTTGGGTAAACTGAATTTTTACATATATTCTAATTATAAATTATAATATATAATTTGTTATTGATATGAATAAAATAACGAGGAAATAGGTGTATTGGTAATGCCTAGTAATATGCAAAATATTATTACACTGAGTGTACACGAATGCGTTCCATTGTCTCTTTGATGTGACTGTCCAGACTTGGTTAAGCTTTGTTTCTATGAGGTGGAGGAATTTCCTGGAAGTAGAACTTTAGCAGGGCTTCAGAAGCGTTGGAAGTAACCGCGAATGAACTATATCTGTCCTCCCGGCACATAACTCGCCTGTCAACCCTTGCAGTGCATACATAGTTCCTTGATAAATGCAGTTAATGAAAATAGTTTAATAATAAACACCCAAGTTGTCGTCGTTACGCTTCAGCATAACAACATTTTTTTTTAGCATTTTCCCTCCATAACTATTCCCACCGATTCCAGGAATAGAAGTGAGTGCTGAAACATGTGCAGAAATCCGCATTTGTTTTTAATTTTGTAACTGAACACAACATAAATAACAAAATTGGCGTTTTGTTTTGATTTTGTACTATTGATAGTGTAATCTTAATGATATGAGAAAAACATGGCAAGGTTCCGCTTCTTTTCATGCATCAATCTTTATTGTCAGTTGCAATACTCTTGAAAAGACAGCACTTTGGAGCCCGATGAATCATTTATAGTAGCCTTGTACTATGAAATTGTTTTAATGAAAATGAAATAATACCAACATGTAGAAATAAAATCACCAGTCCACCCTTCAGAAACCTTAAATGTAAGTTAAACTTCTTCAGAATGGAACCAGATAAATAGTCAAAAATGAAACGGGCCGCCCGCCACTAATAGAGTTGGGATCTTTGGTACAGCACCATGTGATCTCTATTTAAACTGAGGATGGGCGGTTACAAATTTGACCAGTGATTGCAAATAGTGGCACCAAATTATTATTATTATTATTAGTATTAGTGTAAAGTCAAGAATAATTATCCTCGCGATAGGTTCGATTGACTATTAATTGTGTAGTAGTAACAAACAGTTATTAAAAAACATTTTCATAATTTTGTAACAAAAACTGAGCAGCGTGGTATGAGATTCTTCTTATTCGTTTTTATAAAAGAGAATGAAACAGGTAAAATAAAAGATTAGTTTTGTTGGCTCTTTAGAAGACTATATCGAACCATATTGTGTGTGCGTGTGCGCGCGTGTGTGTGAACGCCGTACTAAATTCGTTTGGATCTATTGTGCACCATAACATTATGTTTTCAACAATTAATCCGAAATAATTGCGAGATTTTTGTTTTCGGATATTTTATTTCGTAGAGAGAATGATGGAACATCTGGCCAGAAGTATCCAGAAACTTAGCCAACCCATAGGTACACACTGCCTCTATCGCAGCCTCTATTCTGCTGGGAAGTTTCCCACTAGATGTCTGTTCGTTGCCGGGTGATTGCCTTCTGTTCTCTCACAGGAGTAGTAGTCAGGTTGATACCAAAGGCATTTAGTGCAGGGTTGCCACCTCATCAAACCACTCATTTACCTACCTGCTTTGTTACTGGACTAGAGGGCCTTCACCTCACTGTTACCGTAGTGTGAGAAGGGCAGAGGTGTGGCGAATGTTAATGTAGGTTCCAGCGTCATGGCGGTTAGCTGTTCGCCATCTTGGATGTACGTATATTTCTTCACAACTTAATTCCCTGACTTGGTATTTTAAGATCGATCTCTTTAAGGCACACTGGACATCCTGAGAGTTGTTTTAAAATGTTTTATGTTTTTCTCCTGTTATTCTTGTAACATCTGTAACCTTAATTGCATGTTCCGTCCGTATCATTCGAGAAACTATGGAATGGATATAGGCGAAACTGTACAGTCTTTAGAAAATCTGTTAAGTCTTGCCTGTCATAAGAAGCTTCGATATTGCATAGTAAGTCTAATATGGAGGGAATCAGTCCACCTTAAGAGCCTAGTCACAGGAACTCTGGATCCATCGCCGTAACAAAATGCAGGCTTATTCAGACATTACAGTGACGGCATACTTATGTTGATATAAGGCGTTTAGAATATGTTAAGAGTAGTTATAAATAACCGATTCACCGGCACCTGGCTGCTTTGGCCATATTGGATTATGTCTCGCCGAAACATCCTGCTCTGTCATTTGTAATGACGCAATTTTCTTAATTTTCGGGACACGTGTTTCAATTTCGTTCGTTTTTCTTAAGCTTTGCTAAGCTTCGTAATATTTTTATCGGGTTGGGTTTGAAGTTAAAAGCAGTGGTGGTTCATTTTTCCTTGATAGTTTGTTTATCGGGCGGACGTTTGCTGTTTTACGTTTATCAGAAGTCCGGTTGTCGTTTCGTTTCGAACGTCGTTGTTTTCAGTTTTTGTGAAGCGTCAGCATTAATTAGAAACTTTCAGGCTGCGTCGTACAAATTTTATACGAGAAGTTCGTTTATCTGTATGTGGATGGCACAGTCTTAGTTACTACAACGCAGTTTGGATGATGCTGCTGACAGATGCTGGATGCCCTGCCCTAATCTTAGGAGAAGGGGGCGATAGGCCTGCATAATAAATACTCGGGGTGTCTATCGCCTAAAAAAGAAACAGTAACCAACCGTCGGAGAAGACGCATCGGGCGTGAAGAACTTCACCCACACCGGCAAGCACCCGTGACCAGTAAATCTTTTATCACTACATTTCTTTCCGACTTAACCAAAATAATTCTATCAAATTATTTCCGCCGGTGTGGGAGGTCGCTAGGGTGCCAGGAGGGAACGAACATCCCTCCTGCCTTCTTAACTTCGTCTTGCGATGCAAATTTTGAGAAATGAATAATCTGTAAACGACGGTGGCGCTGTTCTGCACGTGTATATTTATCTGTGAACGGTTCGTACTCTGCATACTGGAACTTCGTATGTTAACTGTGTCACTAAATGATAAATAAAGTATAGAACAAAATACTCTGGAACTTGAACTTATTTCTTAATTAATCGGCGTCAATTTTACTGAGTCTCGTGTTTCGTGTTCTACCTCTGAGCTAGTCGAGTGCAAGTCGGCAAACTTGTCGGCGCTGTAACTGTTGTGCCCAACGTTACACATTGCTCGCCAATGTTGGCCATCTTGAATTTCCCTTTTTTTTTTCTTTGTAATTTCCATTTTTTCTTCCTGTTCTATAATTCCACCTCGTCTCTTTACGCCCTTGCATTTCGATTAGTGTTCTCATGCTCTGGCATCCCGATGTTATGTGTTCTCGTGCTCTGGCATTTCTTCATGTCTCTCTCATCCGTTCTATCCCTTGGGGTTTTTTCTCATATTCCTCCTGGTCACCTTTATTTTCACTCCTTTCCTCTCTCTCTATTTTGCTTTCGCGTCCTCCATCTTTGATGTCATCACCATCGTCGTCTGCTGTAGGTGGCCATCTTGAATTGCCACCACCAGTTGTCTGCTGTAGGTGACCATCTTTGATTTCCCATCCACCACCAGTGTGTGCTAAGCCATCTTTAATTCCAGCGCCTGCTGCCTGTTGGCTGCTGTAGGTGGCCATCTTTGATTTCCGCGCCCATCATCGGAGTATTTGAATTTCTACATTTCGCAGTTAGGAGAGCTGGTATCGGTGCGGCCATTTTGTGCATGTGTGTTGTTCACTCGTCGCCTGCAGGAGCGTGCTAGCATCGGGGTGTAGTGTACGGTGGCTTCCAGGAGTGCTGGAAATTTTTTTAGTTGTTTGTGAACTCAAAAAATGCAGGAGGCGTGCGGGGTTCCAACATCCCTTGCGTCGCCAGTCGGACGTCTTGCCGACAAGACCACTGCGACATCTAGGAAAGGAAGATGTTTAACGACCAATACGTTTATAGTTATTACCATCCTGGCATTCGGACAGGCCCCCGACTTTATATATAAAAATGGCCATTGCATGGTTAGGAGGAGAAATAAAGTAAATACCAGTATCATCCATCGCACTCTTTAGACAACAAACTCATCATCATCGCATAAAAGACTGCAGTCACTGCTCACGCGCATGTACACGCACTTATTATATGTGTAAAAGATATTTAAAAATCGATAGCATGAAAAAATTCCATCATTATAACATTTTAAAAAAAATTAATTATAGATACATAAAAAAATTTCACAGGTCACGTGTCTACATTAAAGTTATATGCATTCATACAGAGCCAGTTGCACAGCAAATTGCATGTGTCTCAATCATGCGCGAGCGCGCGCGCACATCTGTCTCTTCAACTAGTCCGGGCATTCGGGAGTGTGCTAGCAGTGCTGTACCTCCTACTTGTCTGCGCTCGTGGTACAGGACGTAGCTACCACTCGCACATTTCGTTCCTACAGAGGCAATTGCACAGCTAGATACATGCGTTAGTGTGCGCACTTCTGTATATGTAACAACTAGTCACGGGATTAAATCATACACAAAATCGAGTGTGCCACAGACCCATGCGCGTACGTACCGACAAAAAATCACCCACAGTCGATGGTCCCCCAGTTTTGTCACCAAGTTAAAAGTGTTCCCACGAGAGCAATAGTTACAGCCAAGAAGCCGGCTGTGCTCCACCCAGTCGAGGTCACAGAACGAAAGGGAATGCTGGCCATTTATACTGATAAATGCCAACCTGTCGCCCGAATGCCGTATAGCGTGTGGACGGACAGCAGGTCGCACAAAACATTTTAGGCACACACCCACAATAGCGTCCGCCTTCGCCTCCAACACATATATTCACAGTTTGGCAACACTAAACACAACCTGTCTAATATGAAATATTACAGTTTGGAAGATCACCAGAATTGGTATACTGCACATGATAAGTAGAATCGCATACAAGCAGAATGGATGTGCAGTGGAAGCGACGAGAGATGTTGTATTTACAGCTACCATAAAGAATTATATCTCATTGACATACAACCAACTGCCGGCAGCTAAAATGGTAGGCTGGGGTATCGATGAGTACTTTTAAGTTTCCCGTCTACGGTGCCGGAAAATTCGAAGTATGTATCCCGCTAGCCATGCTGCCTGCATTCGCTGTACTACAGACACATAATTATTAATTCCAAGCAGGAACTAGTTATTCTTATTATCAACATGCAAACTAATGCGACCCTGGATACCACTGCCGATCCTGGATACCACTGCTGCACCGGAAACCACGCCACTGACGATACGATCCATCGAATGGTTGCTTCCACATGTCCAGGTGAAAACGTCGGACGCGTGAAATTTTTGAAATATTCAGAGAAAGGCAGGTATGTCGATATTGCACTTCGTACATGGCGATTAGAAACATACCCGAATGTACCGCGATCCACGAGTGTAAATTGGAATGTCAAAACAAGTTTCACAAGCGAGAAACAGTTCTACATATTAGTTGCATTTCAGATGGGCAAACAAAATGTCAGTGAGACTGCTCGAAATTCGATCATGCGAACATAAAGAACTTTAAAGTATTCCTCAACTCTGAGTGTTACCCATATGGAGATTAAACATAGATTTTACGAACAGTATGTATATGGTACTGTATCAAATGTACGCCGACTTTCAGAGATCGCACTATGGACAAACATGGTCACCTATGCTAGAACCCGACGAATTCATGAACACTGCCCTCTAATGGTGTTTGACGTTAGGAAACGGGATGATAGAATAAAGTCAGGTATAGTCGACTGTAGGATTTAAATGGTCGCTGCAGAGAATCTCCCAGTCAATACTCAGGTGTACGCCTTAGTAATTCACGATAGACTGTTTACGTAGAATGTGCGCGACATAATCGTTAAAATACTAACGTAATAAGCACCTATAGTCCATTCACCATCCAACCATCACAATGTTCGCGAACATTCAGGGCTGCAAGTCATGAGTGTTTTCATTATTAAGCACATCTACATAGTGTATCTAGATGGTGCATAACAAGAAGTACGTTTCTACCCCGGTTTCTGTGGAGGATGCTCGACAGGAAAATTTAGGTAACAAATATGTGGCTGTAGAAACACTATCACGGTCTCAATTGAGATTATGATGTAGAATACATTAAAATACATGACATACTCGCCGATTTGTTGGCAGTGGATGCAGACTGCGTGGTCTTTGTGGTCGGTCTGGAGCAGAAGATTTAATTGAGCATTTATTGCTATGCGAACGTAAATCTATGTGATCTGCAGACACAGTATGACTGCCCATCATTGAAGGCTCGGTACACGAAAACCAAACACGACTGTGACACGTGCAGGCTAGGCTAGTCATGTCCGTACCTGAACGCACTGCTGCTAAGGACGTGGACTATGGAGTGTGGCAAAGTACATACCACTGCGGTGGCAGTAGGAAGGAACAGTAATTGCATTTTTTCTTACAGCAGACAATATAAATACCGACCTACCGCCGAGGTTAAACCATAGTACTGCTCGTGGTCGCCCTGCACGCGCATGCTTGCTCTTTCTCTCGATGCCATAATGGACAGGCTTATAGCGAAGTTGAACGATGACATGCAGTATAGGTTACTGTCGGTCTTGGTGATTGGGAAGCGGTACACAGGATTGGATTTCCAGCTAGTGGACACATCCTATGGCAAGTGCATGGCATGCATGTGAAATGCCAAGTCCCGGATTTGTTTACCTTCATGATATGTTCAACTGATCTCGGACACATACATGAAACTGCTAAATGAGACTACTGTGCACATAGCAGATAGTGAAATCAATCATATCGCTAACGGCGGCAAGAAAATGCACATTCCGGAATTCTCATAATGTGTATGTAGGAAGAAACAGCAACTCGCCTCAGTATAACTCTAGCTCGCCACATGCGTACACGTCAAACATGTACACCGCCTTCAATCCGTTTGATATTACCAAGTATGGTGGTGTCACGACTGGGTACCACTGCATTCACTTCAAACCTCTTGGACGGCCTGAGCAAGTGTAAAGCTGCAACTGCCTTGAACACTGGGTGAGAGGGGAAAGGACGACAAGAGAGAAAATAAAGGAGACCGGGAGGAATATAAAAAAAAAAAACCTCTAAGGGATAGAACGAACGAGAGAGAGGCAGGAAGGATAAACAAGAGTGTGAGAACACAACATCGGAATGCTACAGCGTGAGAAAACTAACCGGAATGCAATAGGGTGAAGTGATGAGGTGGAATGTTAGAGCAGTAGGGAAAAAAGGGAAATTCCAAAGGGAATAAAGGGAAATTGGCGAGGAATGACAGAGCAAGAGGTTTCGGTGTGACATCATCCAAGATGACTGCCATGGTACCGCAGCCAGCAGTCCGGTGCCGGTGAATCGGCTATTTATAACTACTCTTAAGATTTACATTATCATGAAGTGCAGAACTCGCCCTTATTTAGAGGCTACAGGGCAAGCTTTATCTCATCGCACTTCTTCTTAGCTGTTGTAATCGGAAGAGACTCTGGACATATTAATAACAGATAGTAGGGAAGAATAGTATATTATATATTTTTGTGTGAACAGATCATTACTTATACGCCTTTGTATAGCATAATACCTCGCCTCGCAATGAGATTTTAAAATTTCCTGCGTAAGAAATGTCTTTACATAAGTGTGTAGCTCTGGGTAGATATTTCCTTACAAAGTTGACAAAAACCCTACCTACCCTTTGGTGGTTTTTATGCTTTGATCAAAAAAGTTCTTGCATAATGGCCATAGCGTGGACGTGTGGGCATGACCTGTAAACGATGTAGTATTCTCTGGTGTTCGCATATTGCTTGAAAAGTATTAAATTTGTTTACCTATCGAAGCACGCATTCGTTCCCCAGTAGGTAGAGATGCTGGGCAGTTGCGAGAGTTGGAGTGAAGTGGAGGAGGCTCATATTCCGTGTGGTTTACATTACGGAAATGTCATGGCACACGTTTTCAACAGCAGATCACATCCGATAATAGTGACTTTGATACAACACGGTCATATGACACAAGTCGAGGTAGCTCAAGTAGTACACTTATCAGAGTGACGTTTCCCGAGTGTGGCGTAAGTTCCAGACGACACATTCCATAGCTGATATAATCCATTCAAGGTTTCTTCCGACTTTTCTGAAGCCCTGCTAAAGTTATACTTCCAGAATATTCCTCCGCTTCATGCAAACAAAGCTTAACCGAGACTAGAACATTATACCAAAAGGACAATGCGCCGCATTTCGTGCGTACTCAATGTAATAATATTTTGCATAAAAACTATTTCGTATTAAGCATTACCAACACACCTATTTTCTCCCTGTTTGTATTCATATTAATTATCACTTACGAAACAACCAAACACTTCATACGTAGGTTGATTTTTCAATGGTTTGAATCTGAAAATGTGAAGAAACCGCGAATAGACTAGGTATATGCCTCGATTAGGGCGACGACGCAAAACAACAGCAGCACAAGCTCTGTATTTCCGCTCGGAGAAACCCTAGCAACCGCCTCCGAAGGGCTACAGGAGTCGGTGTGTATACGCTAACAGTTTGGAATCTACTTCACATTCGCGCAGACAATTCATGGAGCCGCAAGTCGCATCTCGAGGAACTTCCCGTATTGGACAGTGTTTTCCGCTGTGTACAGTGGAGGTCGTTAAATTCATTTCCTGTGTGACGTCCAACATCTAGACCAACGTGATTGAAAGGGTTATTTGATTGGGGGTTGGCGATGGGATAATTAAAGTGCGAAGAGGAAAACAGACCTTTCAGAAATACGGTCCTATCGATATTTACGGTATCACTTCATTCTGGAATACTCTTCCTAGAAAAAGGGATTCCTTACCAATCTGTCAATACCACACAATTGTAATTATTGTCAATATCCACCATAACTCTAAAACAAGAGTTAAACTACAGATGAGGACGTACACGCACAGTCGTGTAGCCCGTGATGGCACGTGAAGTCACTGATGGACAAGAAGTGCAGAGCAGCTCTGCGTGCGGGGTGGAGACTGTGGAAAATATTGTGCGCGCTCGTGCTTTTAAAAAAATCGCGTGTTGGTAAAAAATATTTAGAAATCTCCGTAAATATTATGGACGCCTGACTTTTCAATAAAGGACTTTCCTTAAATTTTGCACAAATTCCCTTGAATTCACGAAGCCTCTCACAAATTTGGTATCTAGTTTTCTGTAGTGTGTATAAAAGTACATTTAAAGAAGTTTAAATACACGTCCTGCCAGTCACATCGGAAAACGAATAAAAACAAATGTTACCTTACCACTCGCCTACAACCTTCTTGTGTTGTTTATAAAAATGTTATTTCTATAAACGTGACACATAACGCGTGATTTGTGATACTTTTTTGGTGTTTGAAAATATTAGTTTGTGACGAGAACTACCGCAGAAATGATACTTTTCTGGTTACAACGCTAAAGGACTTTTCGTATGAACTCAGCATTGTTTGTTCCCGAAACCCAATGCCATGGGAAATACGGCGACGTTCCGTGTTTGGTATTTACGAAGCTCAGTTCCTTTTCTCGTCATTACATTTATTTCCGTAAATTGTTCTGCGAACATACGGAAATTTTAAAGCCTGGAATCTCGGTGTTACTGAGACGAGCGCGCAAGCTGACAACATTGGGCAAGTTGTCATCGATGGCGCACGGCATTCCTTAGGCTCTCCTGTCTAGAAATTCTCTCGCACTTGCGTATTTAAAAGTTATTTATTTCCAAAAAGAAGTTGGGCTAGAATTTTATTGGTAAAACAATAAGCATACACAGCAAGTGTGGAGGATTAACCCCTGAAGGGCGTACGAATAGTAGCGTTGCCAACTTAGTTTTGAATGATTCCTGCACACAATTCAGGTTTTACGTTTAGCCGTACAAGGTAATCCGGAAACAAAATAATCATGAAGTATGTCCATTTATCATCGCTTTCTGTGATAATAAACAGCCCCCATTGAATTTTAAACATTCACTCTGTAGTAGACAAAAATTATTTTAGTGGCAGGACGTCATTAGTCCCTCCTAACATGTGTTTCTCTTCAATTTTGGTGTAAGGATTATGGTATTCCGAAATTAAATTTAATTTGCAGCTCTGCCTCGATTAAATTTGTAGGAAATTTCTGTCGTCTGTGAAGACTTGAACTGTGTGCATTGGAAATTATTTCCCAGTAACCGGTAAATACTAGGGTTGACATTACAAATGATAATTTCAGTAACTCCCATCATGTTGGCAATTTCTGGAAAAAGTGCACGTCAGTTTTTGTCCACAGACTGCATAAAATTTCGATTTCCTCAGTACGATTATAATGTTGCCGGGACTAAAATTCATCTTCCTGAAGTGTCCATGCGAAACCTAGAATAACTCTCTTCTGCGTATGTTCAACATTGCCCCTCGAGCTGCCATAAGAACGTTCAAACAGTGAGGTTCCGTTTTGTTTACGTTTGAATGAACTAAAACCGCGCTTTTACAAACAAAACATAGATAATTTGATTATATCACAGTTTTATTACAGCATAGAAGTAAAAATTGAGGTGAATTTTCCGAAGCCACGTGGTTTTGACCATATGCTAAAGATGAGGTAGACCGATATCGTCTTCTGTGCATGTACCCAACATTGACCTACCCCAAACCAACACAACTGTCAAATCTCAAAGTCATAAGATCAACACTGATGAACGTGTTTGTTTATATCTTAATTTTCAAAAGCCAAGCATTTTTATATGAATAAAATAATTTTACCAATTTACCTATTTGAATTTTATCTATTTGCATTAAACATTGATTTGAGAAAACACAAAAACATCCTAAATCACTTGTTTTTTAACAAGTAGTGTTCTAACTTCAGCTGCTATCTACGTCGTTTATGATTGTCGTATCGACAGAAAATCAGTCCAGTGTTGGGACACGGAGATTGGCTACTGTGCATCTCAGGGTGCGCTCTCTCCCCATTTTCCCTTTACAGTTTTGAAAGTTGTAATAAAACACCATCCTTTCAGTGTTCGACACAGATGTTACTATAAGCCGTTCACGGTAAAGTGAGCACTTTCGAATAATCAATAAATATATTTTATTGTAACCCTATACGTTAACTTTCGAGTCCGGTGAAACATATACACTGTGTTTATTACTTACTTGGCAATATTTATTTTTAAAAGTGGTGGAAGGATAAAGAATGGCTGATAGGAAAGAAGTAACCAGAGCTCAAAAGTACTCACTTTACCGTGAACAGTCTATACGCAGCTAGCATGCGAACTCCGCCCGCTACCCCCTCCACGTTGGCACCCTGGTGAGGTGCCGGATAGCAGCCCCGCAATATCAGTGGAGGCAGGTATTGGGCTAGTTGCAACATCCGCAGTATTGCGAACACTGTGCCGTCGAGCTGCTTAGGTCCGTGCTACCGTAACCATGCCGCGGGGGATTTACATGCAAGTCACGTATACTTTGGGTCGTATCGTGGTTACGCATTTAATGTACGCGGAAAGGGTTTTTAGATCTCACGATTCTGCAATTCTAGGTGCAGCTCCNCTGTCCTGGCGAACTCGGTAATCTGCCCAACGATGAGAGTGTAGTGAAGAGGTTTAGGCGACTCCTGACATCGCGGTCTCAAGAGTCGGCGAGGGTGAAACGAGGTGGATATGGAGCAGCGCCGGGATGCAAAGGTGGGGAAAACGAGAGACCGCCGAGAAAACTCACAGACTAGCGGCATCGTCCTGCATGTTTCCCACGTGCGAAAATCTCTCAGGATGAGAGGAAACGGCGACGTTCACGATGGGGAATGTCGAAACGTGACTGTTGTGTAAATTGATGCACTCCAAGAAAACCCGGCGTTAATCGGGAATTGTGTCTTGGATGACCGCGTACGCTAAGCCAATCTTTTTTTTTTTTTTTTTTTTTTACTCATTGGAAACGTGACGGATGTTGACGGTGGGTATTTTCAGGGTACTCCGGCTCCGCCTCCCTCACATTTTAAATTCGCCAATTTCCTGCCACGAAGTTTGTTTTAGAAGGCAGAATAGAAAGTTTTATCTCCACAGAGCTTAAATGATTGCACCCCAAAATTCCTGAAAAAGTTGCACATTGTCCACTGCCCCAATTATTTCGCTACTTGTAGTCTAAGTAACGAGAAGAATGAGTGTTTTTTTTTTTGTACAACTCCTACACAAGCGGTAAAAGTAAAACCAGTTAAACATTGCCGACTTCGGATTATACTGAATAAAATTCACTGTGCCCTGTCGTTCAGTAAAACTAAATATCAGACATGTACTGTAAGATCGTGGTGAAAAGTACAAAATTCCAAAATGGCTGGTATTGATTGTCCTTATGGAGCCCGCCTGCCTTGAGGAGCTGTTTTCCATGTTTGAGGTGAAGAGCTAGGGTAATAAAGGCGAGTCTGCCACATGCATAAAGTACGCCATCACCACTACGTGCAGTGTTCTTCTGTATGCACCTATGGAACGTTAAGCGATAACACTATCATTTTATTGATGAAAAATTTTTGGCAAAGATCAATGCGGGGTTCAGTATTTTGTATGTGTGTAACCCGAATATGTTGAGATACGGCGCTTTGAAAAGATCGTTTTTAGTTATGCTGGAGTGCTCCGAAATGGTGTGTCTAATGTGAGTGATGTCTTGAAAGGAATCATCAGGCTTGTGTAACCCAGTCCGCTGTGGCGTGGGCGCTTTCCTCGGAGCACTGCCGCGTCCTCACTCCAGCTCCACACATCCAGGTCCTGCGTGGAGGCCATACCTGTCGCTGCATTCGCCTTCCTCTCCAGATAGTGACTCCCCCCTCCACTTTGCATTTATTTACATCGCTTCGTAACTAATCTCCAAGACTCGAAGATTCAACGCGGCTTCAGAAGTGTGTACAGTTTCACTTAAATCAAATACACTAGAGACAAATACTAGACAGCTCTATATAAACACCAAAAGCGAGTGTGCAGAAAGAAAACCCTAGTTGCAAGAGATGTTACTGTTATCACATATATGTATATTGTATTGCATATTAAAAAATGTATAATAACTTATCATTTATTAGAGAATATTTTCCACTTTTAAAACATTTCATATATTAGGAATTTTATTTCGCCGTTTGGTTACTGTTTAAATAAACTATCAACATAGATAAAGTTTAGTCATCATATCCACCATGTTGGCACTGTATCTTAAATACCATTGGAATGTGCTATTAAAGAGAGTTGCTGTTTGTTATCTCCTGGCTGGAGGTGACAATACCGTCGGATTTTTTGCCAGAAATTTGTAAGCTGCCCGGTATTGTTTTATTAGCGTATTTGCTGATATCCATAGTTTCTTATGTGAAATGAAAAATCCAGATGTAGTTCCCGCCTGAGGTAGGGTGACGTATGTATGAGAGGAGGTTGGCGCTAATAGGAGCAGGCTGCCTTATCGGAGGGACAGACAGACATGTAGCTCCGGCCAGCGCGGAGAATGTATGAGACGAGACGATCTGGGGGAGGAGACTGGAGAGCCCCGAGAAAATCCCCGCACCACGGCAGTGTCCGCCACACTCCTCATACACATGAGAACTCCCGTCAGAAAATGTCCCACCGGCCGAGACTTGGCATTGAACAAAGGACCATAAGAGAATTGAATAAAGTTCTTATTTAATGGATCCATCGTTTATGCCTATAGGTTTGACAAGAATAATGGTAGAGAAACAAGACGCATCTCAAAATAATTTGTGGCACATACCCTGTGTCTTATCAGGCCCAGTTTTTAAATAATGATTCTGGAAACATAAGTTAAGGACAAATATAATTAAACCCAAGATAGCTGGGCCTATTCACTTTAAAGTTGGTTCACGATCAATTTTGGGTATGTAAGAGAAAGTCGTACAAGAAAAATGTTCTCTTTATAGTAAATGTGCTTGTATCATGTTCAAGCAATAATGGTAACTTTATTTTGGTGAAGTAGTGATTTATTGCGTAAATGACATCAGGGCGTATTTTTTAATGTCTAAAGAATAACAAATAACTCAGTTTTCTTTACAAAAAATCTTTAAATAAAAACAGTAAGTTGCTTCTTGGTGTTCTTTTCCTCTGCTGTCCCGTTTACTAAGACCTTGTGTACACGACAGAAAGTAAAATATTTGCATTTCTTACACATATACGCGTCGCGGGTACTGTACACTATACATACGGGATGGGGCGTGAACAGTATTGTAGGTATGGACACTACCATTCTCACGCGTACACGTCTGCTGTCTTGGAGTTTTCATAGCAACAGAGCTTTAGTTGTAGCAGGTTCGCAGTATCGAGGTGTGTTTGAACGAGAGAGGGGGAGATAGAATGAATGTAGGTGAAGTGAGGTGGAGATGTAGCCGCGACAGAGCAATGGCGGAGAGAGCTAGACTAGGAAGGCCATGGCCAGCGGTAACGTCCGCCCACAAGTGACAACTCGGTGTGTGACCCCGCGGGAAATGAAGTCACATATACAGCGTGACGAGGCGAGTGTTCTGATCACTACACCGCCGCGGCCCCTAGCGCTCTCCAGCGCTTATCAGACCGCTCCCTTCCACGTGGTACCACCAGCTTCTGTGTTCCTTCCCCCTTTGTTAGCGGTTATCGAACTGAGCTGTTTCCCCCCTCCGTACACCACGTGAAAACATCAACACTGCTCATGGACCTGGTAACTGTATGCATGTGTCCCTCTGGCGATTATTTTCTCTACATTTATAAACCAAGTGAAGTCAATTAAAACTGCCACCATGTTTAACATTTCAATTTCATTAACACGTTAATATTAACTTATTTCTACGACAACTTGCCAGCGTTATGTCAATTACTGTGGAATCTGCTTCCCTTAAAATATAAGCAGTTACAGGTAGGGTTAATGTTCGATTTGTTTTTCAAAGTAGTCATTTTAATGGGAAATATATTTAATGATGTAGGCTCTTCACAGTAAATTGAACATTTTTGAAAGCCGCGCTTAAGATCTATTTGTATGCACGTTGTGTATTATACCGACTTATGTAAAATGCACACTGCCATAGGCCTCGCATTTTTATCCATGCGTCGCCCAAGTAAAACTATGGAATTATTAGAAAAGTATTTTACAAATCTGCTAATTCTTACAATTCCGATGCATTAAAAATACAGAAAGTGAAAGAAATCAGTTAACTTATTACAAATGTTTACCTAACACTTTTCATTGGACGTTAAGCCATGGAACTACTTTCCCTTCATCGTTGCCAACTTTACTGGGCGCATGAGTAGTAGGATAAGGGCAATTCTGGGACACCTGACGGGGACTGGTCGCGCCCATCTTGGATGACATCATTGTTTCCCTTTTTCCTCAAAATTTTCCTTTTTTCCTCAAAATTTTCTTTTTTTACTTTTAAAACGATCAAACTCGCCAGAATTTCCCTAACAATTACCCAAATTTTCCTCAAAACTGACAAAATTTCTCTCAAAAAATATGTTTTACACAATCTGCTCGATGACCCCACAATGTAGGGCCGTTACTCCTTTTTGGGGAGTGAGGAGTGAGGTGCGGGCTACGCGAGGCTCTCGGAAGGGTCTCGTCTCTGACAAGCCAGCACCATCCATCGTGGCTGAAGAAAGTTCGTGTTCATTGCCCCCCGACATACAACTTCTCTCATCATGCTCTATCATTAAACTTTTGGTTTTCTCACATTTCTTCTGGTCGCCTTTCACTTAACATCCCAGTGGTTAATGATCTTACATTCCTATCAGACATTGATACTTCATGCTCTTGAATTCCTACCGAATGTACCTAATTCATGCACTTACATTCCTTCCCGCTAGTTGGTACTACTTAACACTCTTGCATGCCTGGCCAACGACGTCAGTCATAGTCTCTACTTTATGCTCTCGCATTCCTACCAGTCGTCCCTACTCCATGCTCTTACAATCCTGTTTTCTCAGATTCCTTCCTTCCTCGTCTCTACTTCACGCTATTACATTCCTGACCAACGACATCGATCACGGTCCCTACTTCATGAGGCTCTCGAAAGTGTCTCGTCTCTGATTGGCTATTGCCTACGGCAGTAATTTTGCCAACCAGTACCGACGGAGTCCATTCACCTCGCGGCCTGGCAGGAACAAGCGGCAGCCATCTTGGGTGATGTCAATAGCCAATATATATTGCTTTGTCATTCCTTCCCGATGGCGGCCAATTTTGTTACCCAGTACCCACAGTGGCCATTTTGATAGCCAGTACCAATGGTCATCCTGTTTGCATACTTCATGATCTTGCATTCCACCATCATTTCTTCCCTGCTTCATACTCTTGCATTCCAAGCGAGGGGGTTTCTCAGAGTCTTCCCGAATTCGAATACCTCATTCATGCCCAAATTCATAACATAGACATCACCCCAATCAACGAAAATGATCGTAGGGTCATTTATGCTCTATGTATACTTATAAGCATAGTTGGTCGTAATTTCCGAATCGTTTAAGATATAGTCACCAAATTCGTTACATAGACATCATCCCCCAACAATGTAAATGATCGCAGGGTCATTTATGACCTATGCAAACTTATAAGCATAGTTGACTGTAATTTCAGAACCTTTTAAAATACAGTAACTAAATTCGTAACATAGACATCGCCCCCGACAACGGAAATGATCTGAGGATCATTTATGTCCTATGCGTACTTATAAGCATAATTGACCGTAATTTGCGAACTGTTTAAGATAGTCACCAAATTGATAACATATGCGTCACCTCCGACAAGGAAAATGATTACAGGGTCATTTATGCCCTATGCGAAATTGCAAGCATAGTTGACCGTAATTTCCGAACCCTTTAAGGTACAGTCGCCAAATTCGTAACATAGGCATCACCCTTGAGGTGGTAGGGGAAACGAAGACGGTTGAAGATGGCGAGAGCATCTGTGTGTATTGCTCAAGCATCTGCCGATAAGGATTTGAGTTCGAGACTTGGCACTATCCAAAAACTATTAATTAATTAACATTCAGTCTTAGACAAAATCTGGTATTTTTTTCCTAATGATGAAGGTGAACCTTATATTAGTAAGGGTTAAGATAAATTAATAACACAGAAATAATTTATACACTTTTACCTTTATTTACAGACTGGACATAATAAGAATACATAATAATATTTTATACATGCTCAACATATTCTTCATTCAAGAAAAACATTTATGGTGTCTGTTTTGGAAGAACAATACCTGCTGTGAGCATTCAAGCTACTCTTATTCGCATATACACACAGCAGTTAAAGCATGGGTAGGCCTTGTAGACGATGGCAAATGAACAGTTACTTTCTTCGTGGCATTTGGATCTGGTGCGGTTACTGAATGTCTTGCTGCAATACACGCATATGCTTCCCGATGAACGACAAACATTGCCTTTGCACTTATTGTTATGATAATACAGAGCATCACTGCAGGTAAACTACAGCATCGCAGTTATCACAGTGGAATGTCTTGTATGCTAGGCTGAACATGCAATGGCAACTTTCGTGTCGCCATGCATTACAACTTGTACTAAACGTATTTCCACAATAGTTACACTGATATCGTAATGCTTGTAGCGACACTTCAGCGCTCCTTGCTGTTATCGATGCCGGCAGTGTTACAGATGGCAAGTCTTCAACCATTAATTCAGTCTTCATATTGTAGCAGAGTACACATTCGTAGTAGATGTATGTAGTTGTAACGGTCTGCTTTCCACCACCACGCTCGCCAACGAAATGATGTCTGTTTTTACATGACGCTCTCCTGTATACTGTTCGCACAACGTGCAGATTTATATTTCCCTCTCGTGTTGGCTCAGTAGATGACTGCTGGATGTATGGTACAAACCTCGGCATCGTTGCTTAATTGAAATATGTAACCTTATCAGGTCGATTGCTGTCTAGCCTGCGAAGTTGTCAATTCGACCTCTCAATGTCTTTACACTCGTTCATCTTTCAGTGATGCCGACAGCTTTTTTTTTCTTTCTTTTTGCTGCTGCTACTGCTCGTTCCCAGTGTCTCTTAAACTTGCTCCTGGGATGTAGTGTACCTGTAAAGATAGCACTACCTTGGGATGGTTGGTAAGTGCTTATAACTATTTTCCTATTCATTTTACTTTTATTAGGGCGGGCAGAAGCGATATCCTCTACCCACACAGGTTTGTTCGAAGCGATATTTTAAATACACATGCTAATATTTACAGCTTGATGTATTAAAATGAAATAAATTGTTACCTTGTACTATATAACTGAATTCCTCTCGTAAAGAGACATTTATCTTTAATATATCATTGTGGAGGCGATGTCTATGTTACGAATTTAGTTACTGTATTTTAAAAGGTTCTGAAATTACAGTCAACTATGCTTATAAGTTTGCATAGGTCATAAATGACCCTGCGATCATTTACATTGTTGGGGGATGATGTCTATGTAACGAATTTGGTGACTATATCTTAAACGATTCGGAAATTACGACCAACTATGCTTATAAGTATACATAGAGCATAAATGACCCTACGATCATTTTCGTTGATTGGGGTGATGTCTATGTTATGAATTTGGGCATGAATGAGGTATTCGAATTCGGGAAGACTCTGAGAAACCCCCTCGCTTGGAATGCAAGAGTATGAAGCAGGGAAGAAATGATGGTGGAATGCAAGATCATGAAGTATGCAAACAGGATGACCATTGGTACTGTCTATCAAAATGGCCACTGTGGGTACTGGGTAACAAAATTGGCCGCCATCGGGAAGGAATGACAAAGCAATATATATTGGCTCTTGACATCACCCAAGATGGCTGCCGCTTGTTCCTGCCAGGCCGCGAGGTGAATGGACTCCGTCGGTACTGGTTGGCAAAATTACTGCCGTAGGCAATAGCCAATCAGAGACGAGACACTTTCGAGAGCCTCATGAAGTAGGGACCGTGATCGATGTCGTTGGTCAGGAATGTAATAGCGTGAAGTAGAGACGAGGAAGGAAGGAATCTGAGAAAACAGGATTGTAAGAGCATGGAGTAGGGACGACTGGTAGGAATGCGAGAGCATAAAGTAGAGACTATGACTGACGTCGTTGGCCAGGCATGCAAGAGTGTTAAGTAGTACCAACTAGCGGGAAGGAATGTAAGTGCATGAATTAGGTACATTCGGTAGGAATTCAAGAGCATGAAGTATCAATGTCTGATAGGAATGTAAGATCATTAACCACTGGGATGTTAAGTGAAAGGCGACCAGAAGAAATGTGAGAAAACCAAAAGTTTAATGATAGAGCATGATGAGAGAAGTTGTATGTCGGGGGGCAATGAACACGAACTTTCTTCAGCCACGATGGATGGTGCTGGCTTGTCAGAGACGAGACCCTTCCGAGAGCCTCGCGTAGCCCGCACCTCACTCCTCACTCCCCAAAAAGGAGTAACGGCCCTACATTGTGGGGTCATCGAGCAGATTGTGTAAAACATATTTTTTGAGAGAAATTTTGTCAGTTTTGAGGAAAATTTGGGTAATTGTTAGGGAAATTCTGGCGATTTTGATCGTTTTAGAAGTAAAAAAAGAAAATTTTGAGGGGAAAAGGGGAAGAAATGACGTCATCCAAGAAGGCCGCGCTGGTCCCCAGTACCCTGCCAGACGTCAGGTGTCCTAGAATTACCCTTTTACTACTACCCTCGCATGGCACTCGGTGCGCCTTTTATATTATATGCAAGTACTTTTCTATGGTTGATTTCAAAAGTTCTCACTTTATCATAAACGGCCTTCACTCTGCAGTAATCCCGTGGCTGTCACGATCTCCGCAGTTTCCCAGGAAACGATGGTCTCCCAAATACAATAAGAAAAATAAATTCTTACTGAAGACGAAACCCAGAGTCCTGGCACTGCCGTTTTGCAGAGTTTGTAGTCGAGAAATTGCTGCATACAAAAACAATATTTACTGCCTACGCCTAACGTAAATAATGTAGTTCTTTCTATATAACTTTAATCAAACATGTCTTTCATGTACATATTTATTGACCCAATTTTATATCGTATTTTATTTGTCACGAGCATTGGCCGCGAAAACATTTATTTTGTATTTGTATTACATATTGTTCAACTTTTAGAAATCTGTGACTACCTTTCCCTTACATTAAATTTTTTTATATCGTCTGATTTCTGCTAAATGACATGTCCAAGTCCAATTTTATTGTATTTTTAATATACAAATAAAATAAACCAAACAATTTGCACAAAACTTAAAAACTGCAACTGAGGCGTATTTGTATTAGTTCATTTTAATGTATGTTTAGCAGATGTTGTTTTTAAAAACTTATGGGGTAGTCACAAATTAAAAAATACAGGAATTTCAGTATTTTTAGCATTTTTTTTTTTAATAATTTCCTTGTACGATTTTATGGACGTCTTGAAGTAACTCTTGGTATTTTCTTTCAGTGCGAATTGTCTCATTTCTGCACCTAAGATAGTTTTCATTATTTGTACATTTCTAAAACAGGAAAATTGGTATTTTGACATGTATTCGTGCGAGGAAAGATTAATCACTGATAATGACTCAAAGTTGAACAGTATGTGGTACATACATAAAATAACAGATTTTTTCGTGGCCAACGTCATAATAAAACGACGGAATAAGAAATGATTTATTGCATTTATTTTAAGATTTTATTTGGAAGGAAATCACTGCTTCACTAGGGGGACAGGACGAGTACATAGGCTATGAACAACAGTTTTTCTTTTCGCGTTCTTGTAGAGACGTCTGTTACGTACGCTACGTTGCCGACTGCGGCTGACAGACAGATGGACCTCGCCGACTCCACAGTCGACCTGTGTCTGCGGTAACTTTCACTCGTCATTGACGCGCGCAAGGCCCGGGGCTGTGGGCGGCCCGGCCCGCCTGCTCTCTCCAACGGTACACGTGTCGCCCTGCTCCGCCCCGAGACACTCCTCCCTCCTGGCTATTCACGCCTGCGACACACTGCCTCTGCCACTTGTGTACATAGCAACCCTTTCAAAGCGCTACGCAAACGATAGGTCACGTGTGTACTCCCGGTGGTGTAGTGGTTAGACTGATCGCCTCCCACCTAGGCGAACCGGGTTCCATACCGGATTTTCGCATGTGGGAATCGTGCCGGACGATGTCACTGGTCGGCGGTTTTCTCGGGGATCTCCCGTTTCCCCCGCCCTTTCATTCCGGAGCTGCGCCATACCCCCCTCGTTTCATCCTCTGAAGACCTCGTTGTTAAGAGCCGCCCAAATCCCTTCACTCGCCCATGGAGTACCTTCTTCAGCACCGGCTGGGTACGTCCGGCCGCCCGATTGGTATCTACAGTCAAGGACTTTATTAACGCATTTTCTTTGGTTCTATACTTCAATCAATCGCATTGCCTTATAGCTGCTGGCTAATGCCATGCTTCTGCGCCTTGAAGGAGGCTGTTTCTCGCCTGTTTCAGGTTAGTCGCGATGTTTTATATGTCGCTTGGCTCTTCCATTCGCATCGTCTGTGGCATTAAGTACAAATTCACTCTGAATCAAACCAAGTTTGTTTGGCGCAACCAAATTAGTTGTTTGTATAGGGACAGTTAAATATTTTGTTGTAGCCAAATTCTTTGTCGTCTTATTTCAATTCCCCCAAACTAAAGATTTTTTGCCTCTATGTACATTAAGCAGTTTGTGTTGTTATAACAATGTGGAAACCCAACCGAGATTCGAACCTAGATCAGCTGCGCTGGAACACTACGCCTTATCAACCTCAGCAAAAGTGACTACTGTTGAAATCGGAATGTTTTAAATACATACATTTTAAATACGGGACAACGAACGCCTTAAATTATTTCAAGTTTTACAGCTGTAGTTTTTATTTTCCTGTTCAACTTTTTTTATTGGGTTGCTTATATATATACATACATACATACATACATACATACACACACACACACACACACACACACACACACGCCATTGTTAAGCACCAATAAACTCGCTAACAAATACTGTTACTATCCTAATTGTCACAAAAAAATGCAAACTAACTCTCGAGCTGTATTCTCGAACGAAGGCAATCTAATGAGTGGCCAGACAAATTCATGCAGTTATTCAACAAAATATTTTGTTAGCAGTGTAATTTATTTTGGTCCATCACAGAAGTGTTGTTTATTCAAGCGTGTATTTTGCTACACGAACAAAATTAATTTAGTAGCTTTCCAAGTTTTGTTTATTCAACAGAATATTTTGTTGGGGCAACTAAATATATTTTTGGCACTATATCACTACATAGTATAAAAGGAAGTCCCTGGCGCGTCTGTCTGTCTGTATGACTGCGCTAATCTCGAGAACTACTGAACGGATTTGGATGCCGTTTTTACTGTTATGATCTGCATTTATCGAGGAAGGTTTGTTTGTATTAGAAATTGCCCTAGCACTTATATGAGTTGAGCATTAGCGGTATTAGTGAATCAAGTCGGGAAAAAAGTTTGCCGCTAGCCGCTTTCGTGGAATACGCTGCCTAATCCTTTAGAGATATAACAAAATCATGTACGAAAGAATTGTGTAAAATTAAATGATCTTCAAAAGAAGTCAGTGGTAGCATATATCTATCTTTAATAGACAAGTAGTAATAAGCGTATTTACCATTTAAATTACGCAGTAAAAGCAAACGTAACATTCGGTGTATTTTCTAACCATAAAGAACTTAATCTTTATCAAAATAAATTAATTAATTGAATCCTTCTGGCATGCCACCACACAGACTGATTTTAAAAGTTGGAGCTCCTATAATTTTATTGCGAAATATAAATCCACCAAAATTATGCAACGGGACTCGATTACAAATAAAAAGTTTAAAAAGGTATCTCATTGAAGATACTATTCTAACTGGCTGCGGTACTGGAGAAACTGTTTAAATACCTAGAATACCAATGATTACCTCGGATTTGCCTTTTAATTTTAAAAAATGTCCTATTTCCAATAAGGGTTTATTTTGGTATGAACTTAAATGAAGCACAGGGTCGAACACTAAATGTGGCTGGAGTGGATTTGAGTGGAGCATGTTTTTCACACAGACAACTATACGAAGCCCTTTCGCGTGTCACGTCAAACAGAAATCTCTTTATGCTGGCGGTCGGAGGCAAAAGATTGATGTTGTATACATAGACATTTTCTAAACCACTAACATATAATGTTACATTATAGATGTATGAATGTGAATAAAGCGAAGGAGGTAGGTATGTCGGGATCGTGGTAAATGGAGGTCCATAATATCTGCCTACCCCTCTGGAAGACAGGCGTGACGTGTATGTATGTATGTATGTATGTATGTTTGTTTGTTATAAATGATAAAATTTTACTAATTTACTCTCATATAATATTGTAATTTACTTTTCTCAATTTATTTATTAGTGTATCGCTGTACAAACTTAATTGCACCCGGGTGAAGCCGGCCCGGGTCTCTAGTAAACAAATATTTTGTTAGCTGTTCTCTGAGTGCAGCTCCACCTAGGCCTTCCATGGTTATGTGGTGAGAGCCTATCGATGACAAAAATGAACCCGCGCAACACCGTATCTTCCGGTCCTCTCCTTTGCAGGAGATGAGTTCAGGGACGTTTGGTTGAATGGAAAATTTAAGCTGAAAGTAATAAAATGAATGAGACATGCTCATTTGTCTTGGTTAGTTCTGAAGAGCTCGTTCTCTTCTTTTCACACAGTGTGGTCTTACCAGTCACTTATACCGTTCCATCCCTCACTTCCACCTGTCATATATATATTGTCATTGACAATTTATAAGGAAATTATCAGTTAATTCGTCGTAACGTGTTGTTCCAGATATTTGATTGAAATACCTCAGCAAAATGGTGCTGCTCTTATAAGGCATGCAAAAACGCCACCATTTTAATCTGTAATATATAAGGTGTGGAATACGTTAGCTTCATATCGTGTCAATGTACGAAATAGCATTAATAGTCTCGCCCGGCTAATGAATGGAATATGACACGCATGATTAAAGAAATCAAACAAACTGATGAAACACAAGTTAAGTTTTGTCTTAAGACACCAATGCATAATGCTTACTAGGCCCAATATATGCTAACACAAATGAAATTATGAAATTGGCGTGTAGTGAAATACAGTATACCAACTCTCTACTTTGCTACTGAATAGCAACTTGAAATAAATACAGCGACAGCTGTGATTACCGTAAAGATTTAATGAAAGGATGGACTGAAAATAAAGACTAGCAGACATGTTCTATCGACAAAATAAAAATTGTTGGTGTGTCGACTCTAGCTAGTCGAGTAAAATGCTTAGGCATAGCAAATAAGTAAATTACAATCTCTTGCAGATTAGCTTGACTGAAATACAGGATCAGTCATTAATGTATTCTAACCCGGAGTGAGCCGAATCCGTATGATAAATAAATAGGGAAACACATATACGATACGACTTAGGGTGGACATTGATTTCGGAGGGAGGCAGACGCCCGCGAAAGTGGAGAGTGTAAATGTGTTATGCAACGGCTACTAGGTAAGTAAACCACAGAAAACTGTGTTACGGGGAGTACACTACTTCTACATGGTTAGAATTG
>NQII01002736.1:114199-171460 GCA_002778355.1 Clitarchus hookeri
CACGCTGGAAGCAATTGACATTATATGTTAGTTATCAGCATGCAAAATTCAATTTAAAAAGGGTCGTTTTCGTAGTATAAGCTAATTCCGACTGTTAACTCAGAAATCACGTGTTTAGTTAGAAGGCAGATAAGTGGTTGCCTGGGAGGTAGGCAGCCTGTACCACTGTCGTGCATGTCGTGTCAACCAACGTTTCTTATTCTCTTTGAGCGAAATCTCAGTATGGAATGGAGCTTTGTTTGTAGCAACGCGGAGTGACCATTAGATGAATATTAACATTTTCGAGTACAATTTAAAGCTAATATTGGATTACAAACAATAACGAAATCATAGTGAATTTGGAGGTAAAAGGTACTTTTGTTGATACTTCTATATTCTGTACCATATAAGAAGGCCACTTTTTGACAGCTCGGCGAAAGTAGCGCCACTGTTTACATCTGACTACGTATCCTTCCGCCATCAGCTGGTCCGTCACGTCGAGGCTGTATTTTTTATCAACACGCTGTCAGCTAATCCACTTCTCATTGTACTGTAATGCTAAACAAATTTTAAGATATTTTAAGACTGACATCTGTCTAAAAATATAAGTAGGTTATAAAAGTAAAAATATAAAATGTTAGATATTTGATAACTCTTTTTTAATTTGTCCGAGATAGTGAATTTGGGTTAAAATTTGCGAGACGGTCTGTTGTATCTATTATTACACTTTGGACGTTATAGCTAATATATTCGAGTTGGAAATATGTGACTTGGAATAACATTAGAACTTCTTAAAAACTATTCACGCTTGTCTACAGAATCAAGGATATGGGTTTCGAGAGAACAATATGGCGTATAATTTACGTAGACGAACGATTACCGGCCGAATATAAATGACTTGTACTCCAAATCGTTGTATATGAAATATATGTTACTTTAAAAATTATGCAGAGCTCGTGGAAAAATATAACTATTGGCATATGTTTGTAAATTCGTTATATATCGCGCAGGAAAGAGGTTCATTTCTGGCTGGTAATAGCTCGCAGAATATCCGATAGATAGCGCGCAGCACGTCATGACGAAGTTTTGAGTAACTCTCTTTATAGTCAACAGATAGCGAATTTTTTAAAAATTGATAATTCTTATGTTACGGGCTGGAAATATATTTAAAATTCGTGTCGTTTCGTCAAATTATTAGAAAAAATAATTCAACAATATTATATAATATTTCTGTATGCTTTTGGAATTAATATCATGGACGTGTTGAAAGCAAGGTTTGAGATGGATGATACGACGTGAAAAAGCTTTCTGAAGTTAGCACAACTTCAGAAAACTTTTCCACGTCGTATCGTTCTATTGTACATTTCATTTTGATCACCTAAACATAACTACATTATCACGAAGTTTAGTTTTTAACACTAACAACCATTGTTTTGTGACCTCGTAAAATAAAATGTATTAATAAATCTACGAACTCTTTCTTATCCGCGTATTTTCTGCTTTTCTGATGTGCATCGGCAGTGCACTCAGAATAGCCAACGTAATTTTAACTTTTGTTCGTTCGTGCATCAGCTGATACAGGATTTTGTAAATGGCACTTTGTTTGTTTCGTAAACGTTAAGTTGCCACTAACTGACTGTCAGAAAGTGGCCATCTTATACGGTATGACCATAACTACAGAACAAACTGCTTACGAGATACAAAATGTTGACATGATTGTCTCACTGCTGGTGTTTCTCAAGGAAAATATTTGTCCGCCAAACTTGTTTTCAGGACTTCAGTTTATCTGGAGACACACATTTTGTGAAAATAACCGTTCCCCGTTCAGTGTGATGACAGTTTCGTTTTGTTTTAATGTCTAGTTCAGCCTGGAGTTTAGACTAAACTGTTTTTCCATATTCACTGCTACGTCCACCTCTACGTCTGAACGGAGATTCCTCATTTCCATTCATGTTTGTCAATTCCGGGTGTGTTTAGTTTAAATTTAAGTCTGAATTTTCCAGACACTGGCGAATTCAATCCTGGTTTAAATATTCCTGTAAACGAGACAATGGTTCATTTAAAGGACAAAGGAGGGAGTGATGCTGAGTGATCTGCGGCCACCGTCTACGCATCCCTTACCCGAAATGACAGCACACTGGGGGAAAAAATTATTCCTTTAGTGACCACAATATTAGAAAGATTTATGATGTAACTTTTCGTGCGTGCGCGTGTCCCCCTCTTTCAATTTTTGAACGCTTAAACCAAATTTCACCAATGCTCGGTACACATATAGTACTAAGTAAAGACATGTGCCTTTTATAGTTTTCGACCACACCGAGCACTTACTTTCGAAATGGCGGAAATTTTAAAATTTAGGGTGATATGTCATCTCGGAAACCATTCGACCGATTTAAACCAAATTTTATATGCTGACAGCGCAAGTTTCAAGCATTGAATTCAGAGGTGAGTATTATTGTTGATTCGCCATTTTGGAAGATAGTACCACACAAAAAATAAAGCTTTTTAATATTATCTAAAACTACTCAACCAATTTTCACCCAATTTGGCACGTAAGTCAAACTTAATTAGGCACTTATCTTCAAAATGGAGGCTATACAAATATTTTAGGTTTATTTGGTATAACTACCATACTATTTAACCAATTTCGACCAAATTTTGTACACTGCCAACATCTATTACAATCATTATAAGCCAAAATACAACCACTTTTGTTCGCCATTTTGTAAGATAGCGCTAGATGAATTAATTAAAATTTTATGCCATATATCGGGAAAATTTACATGTTGCTACCAAATTTGGCAATCAAGTAGTACTGCGACAGTAGGTATGTACAAATATGTTTCAAGTATGTCAAACATTTAGTTTCAAAATGGCGGCCATATAGCTATTATAGTTTTGTATGTTATATCGTCGAGACTGTGTAATAAATTCCAATGAAACTTTGTATGCTAGCTGTATTTTTTACTGTCATCAAATGTGTCCCCACAAATCTCTTTTGTCCGTCTTTTTATAAAATAGTATCACATGACAAATAAAAAATATGTAATATACCCGAAAAACAACCGTTTTCTACCAGATTTGGCAAACGATTTGCACTATTGCAGGCCATGTAATCTTATAAACTTTGACAGGGTCAGGCATATATTCGAAATGGCGGCCACATAAAAAGTTTTAGCTCCGAATTTTTTATCTACGAAACTACAAAACAAATTTCAACTTAACTTTTTATGCGGACAGTATCAATTATATCCATCAAAATTGTTTATGCAAAGTTTCATTTCTTCGTTAATTTGTAAGATAGTCCCACATGAAATAATACAGTTTTTATGTCGTATCTCGGGTAACAATCAACCGATTTATTTCAATCTTGGCGAATAAGTTGTACTGTTGTAGGCCATATTAATTTATATGTTTTAGGTGTTCAAGTCTCTAATTTTCCGAATTGCGCCTATACAAACATTTTTGTTTAGTGTGCTATATCTGCGAAACTATGTAACACATTTAAATTTAACTTACCAAAATTTTACTCAAGTATTGCTACAGTAGGGTATGTAAATTAGAATGTGTTATGTGCTGCAGGCATGTTTTAATGAGAGTTGTATAAATAATTTAGATTACTTTTTTATATCTATGAAACGTTTCAACAAAATTCATCCAACTTTTGTACCCAAACAATATTAATTACGAGTAGAAGCATAATTTATGCATGCAGAGATCCTCTTTTGCCAGTTTTTTTATAGATAATATTCTCTTGTGAGTAAATTTAACGTTTTTCCATATTTCCGGAACAATAAACCAATTTCCACCAAATTTTGCACACCTGCAGAAGGCCGTGTAAATTTACATGATTTAAATGGTATCAGACAATGATTTTCAAAACGGCGGTCATATAAATATTTTGGAATTTTTGACATATTTAGTTAAAAATTTAACAAATCCAATCAAACTTTTTATGCTGACATTATCTATTAGAAACATAGAGTACACAGCCTCTTTTTAGACAGTTTTGTTATATAGCGCCGTTTAAGGCTTTTATGCCATATCTCTGAGACCAATCAACAAGTTTCCGCCAAATTTTTCACACAATCAGCATTATGGTAGGCCATGTAAACTTATGCGTTTTTTAGTAACTTAGACACGTATTTTCAAAATGTTGGCCTTTTAAATATTTCAGTTTAGTGGACTAGGTCATTCAAAACATTAGACTGATTACATCCGAAGTTGATGCTCCGAATCCTCCGTGATGCAGTTTATTGCAAGCTAGCTTAATTTTACGTGTTTTTTTAAATTCGAATCCCGAGTAAGTCACGCGTGTGTTTTAATTGTTTCGGTACTGTTTCACATGTTTCTGGTTTCATCTCTAATTATATTGCTGTCAATGAGACGTCAACGCCTACCTACGATCTAGGCTTTTAAGAACTTCACTAACATTTATTTGCACCCATGTAAAGGAAAGTAGGCTCGTTAGTTATCAGTAACTTCTTGTTTAAATTATTATTGTAATGCTTTTTTGTAGTTATTACGGAGTAAGATTGTGTTGACATGTTGATAAAGTATCTTTGAGGGTGAATTTTCACAAAGTATGTTATATCCGTCGCAGTCTTTTTTCGGTTTATTATGTTTTACGTCCAGACTGTCATTAAAATTTCGTGTATTTACGCGTGAATGTGTGTGGAATTGTTAATTATGTATGTCAAATCCTTTCCTAATAGATAGAAAAAGGACATACGGGAACAAGGGATCGGCTCCGGCTCCGGCATCTTATTCCCTTTTCCCCTCAAAACGTCCCTTTTCCCCCTCTAAAACACTCAAAATTCCTAGAATTTCCCTTAAAATTTCTTTTTTTTCGCCTTAAAATGTTCCATTTTTCCCTCAAAAACGAGTCACACAAGGCCCTTTTCATCCCATTTGGATGGCTCGCTTTTTACCCTCAAAAAACCTCATTTCCCCTCGAAATCACCCTTTTTTCTGGGCCAGGAGTCATTCTCCAGCTCCGACCACCATCTTGTTTCCAAATTACTCAGCTTAGTTCGACTGTCATCTAGGATTTTTATTTTCTTTTGCTCTATCATTCCACCTTGGCATCTTGTTTCTAGAATTTTCCAATTCATGCTCTTTCATTATATTTCATGCTCTTGTCATTCTATGCCAGTCCAGTCACATTGGATTCCTTTTTCTTAGTCACCTTCGTTTCACCCCACTATCTTGACATTATGCTCTGTCATTCCTTCTCGCCTTCGTTGCCTGCTATTTACTTAGTCCCCTCGAGCCACCATCTTGGATTTTATTTTACTTAGTCACTTTCGTTCCACCTCATGCTCTTTCATTCCTTTGGTCGCCTTTGCTCCACCCTGCTGTATTATATTTTATTCATACTCTGTGATTCCACATTGGTTTAGTCACCTGCTGATTACTCATTCTGTGACATGTGCTCCACCTAGTCGCCTTTGCACCACCCTACAATCTTGCTTCGTCTGCTGATGACCTCATTTATTACTTTCTGTAGGTTACATAACTTCTATCATCACGGTTCCCAATCGGCTCTCAAGACCTCGCTGTTAAGAGCCGCCCAATATCCTCATTCTCTTAACTCGTTTCCCAATTACTCATCTTCCTTCAACTCCGCCAACTTGGATTACTTTGCTTCCGCCATTTTTCAATATACATTCATTATACATTATTCATTTAACCATCGAAATCTTCCATTTAGTTTGACATTCATGTTTACTTAAAAAATAACTGTGGTGTATTATAGGCTAGTCGTGTAGAAATTATGTAGGACCTCTCTTACCCTTGTACTGCACTGAACCAGGTTCAGACAGGTCCAGAACTACTTTAGTCCTCCCTCCAAGCTTGTTGTGTCCAACCTACTGAGAATGTATTACAATACTAAGCCACTCTTATATCTTGTGCATTTCATTTCATTGTTTACATCTGTTGCCATATCACTGATAAGTACTAACATTAAAGTAATATATTTTGACCACATAATTTCATTTATTTTTTATCGTGCTCGCTTACAGTACCAACATATAGTTGCAGATCTGAAAATCAAGGCTATCATATTCCATATAACAGCGAAGTAGGTATTCTAGGACCAGGTATGACACCAGCAAGAAATAAAACATGTTTTAATTTAAATCATATATATTATAGAGCTAGCTGACCCGACAGTCGTTGCCTGTCAATTTATACAAAAATAGATATAGATAGAAGATAGGTAGATATATTATTTTAATTAGGATTTAATGTTGAGACCAGGTTGCGTAGCACCCATATTTTAATATTACAAACATTTACAAAAATTAAGTAATGCGTTCATCGCAACGCTTGGTGATGAACGATATTTTTTGTCTTTCCGTTCGGAGAGAAAACGAATAGCGCCGATGGTTTACCTACTCTCGAGCACGCCACGTACAACTGTCCATGGGAAAAACATGGCAATTCAAGGTTTATTCCACACACTTCCAACGATTGGCCTTCCGATTTATTAATCTTCCTGAGCGACAGTTAGCCTCCCTTCGCCCACCGACATCTACGCTGTATATATGATTTTAAAATGTTATACATAAATTAACTTTTGCATGGGGAACACACAATAAACAACTGTATGCAAAAAACCAAGATATATGCAAATGTGCTGCCTGCGTGATGTACATAGTCGTGGGTAACAGTCAAATACATATATATCTTACTAATATTATAAATGCGAAATTCTGTGTGTGTATGTTTGTTACCACTCAGCTCCATAACGGCTGAACGGATTTTGATGACATTTGGTATGTAGGTACTTTAGGTCCTGGAATAGGACATAGGAAACTTTTTATCGCGGAAAATTGTATGGTTCCTGTGGAATAACAACAAAATGTAATTCTGCAATGCAATGGCTGAGAACTTGACCTTAATATTTTTTTCCTCTGGTGTCAGAGTTCATCAGGCCGCCCCAGGACCTCTCAAATGGCTTAACGACTACTATCAATCGATAACAACCGGGACCAAATATGTAATGTGCCCTCCGAAGCCCGGAAGCTCTCAGATGTTATGCCACTAAACGGTCACCCATCCAAATGTGTGCCGCTGGGAACGTTGCTTAACTTTGGTGATCGATTAAGATCCCTCAGCCAAGCGCAAAACGTAGTACCTAGGTACACTTTTTTCTAAAGTTACAACGTGATGAAACTAAAGTTTTGATTTTCATACATCGATGCTGGAAAGCGAAAATGTGGTAACTACGGGATAGTTGCACAGATACACTCCGAAAACATTACCCTTCTTCTTGGCTATCGGTTAAAAAATATTTCCTTCCTTTTGGGTTTCCGTAATCAGTAAAAACGTGGGATAACATAATATAATTTTATAATTCTGTTTTCACATAAGTGAATATTTTTCCCAATTTATTTATTAGTGTATTGCTGTAAAACTCAATTGCACCCGGGCGAAGACAGGCTGATTCGCTAGTATTAATATAATCGAACACTATCAGTCCACCACAAGGGCCTGCGGCCAGAGTCATCACTAGCATGGGTAACCCTTAACAACCAGCCGTATAATGAAAAATAAAGAAGTATACAATTCCACTGATAATAAAACATACACCGTCACCTTAACGAGGGGGTCGGGTAAACTGAGTATAAAATATATGAAACCGACCTGTACATGAAAAATCAGTCACATAACATACAATAAAGGACTTGCATGTACGCAAATACATCACGAGCATTATGCCATAAGGAGTTGCAATACATATAAAAAATACCCGATGGTATCACAGTCCATAATAGTGATATCAGTGTTGCTATCGTGACAAGAAGTTTAGTAAAAGTTAGAATGCATGCAAACATGAGGTAGAGCGAATTATCACAAGGACCAACCTCAAAAGTGATTTAAATGCATCAAGTGCGACACACGTTATGCGACTTGTAAAGACTGTGTTCCTTTGCATGCCACAAAACAACATACTTTTTAAACCATTAGTCGTGCAAGAGAGACATCACTGCTACGAGCTGATACAAATAGATATAAAAAACAATTATAAAAGCAAATACTTATAAGCATTTAACAACCAGTGTATATTGTGTGAGCATCGAGCGCTGTACGTCACGTTAGTCGAGAAAAAAAAACTACTTTTGCGAAGCCGAGAAGTACAGGTGTGATAAGGTTAACGCTGCTACACACTGATGCAAACAGATATAAAAATAAAATGTAAAGGAAAATATTGATAAGCTCTTACCAACAATCGCAATCACATATTACACGAGCATCGGATGCTGTACACTGTGTGTTAAACGATGCTAGCCAATACCAGCCCATTCTGGTCAGTACAACAGAATAGCAAGCGACTTCCTTACGAACCGACTGAAACAAAACCATCACATTCAGATTACAGCCAACACTCACGACACTCGCATCGTAACACATCCGACTAACATCATGAGAATCTGTAAGGCAGGCCAGGTGGTAGACTGGCAGCGCGGGCACAGTGCAGGTCTCGGCAAGTCGAAGGGATGGCACAGAACACTAACAGAGAAAGAGAGAGATGCTTCAGCCTCCAGGATGGTAGACCAGCCAAGTCACACATGCAGCACTTTTCCATTATGAGAGGAATTCAGTTATACAGTACAATATAATTTATTTTGAATATGTACCATTTATATAGAAATAACAGTAAATGTATGAACTATGTAATGACGAGTAAGAAAGCAACACATCATATACATTCCAACTAACTATGAATCTTCTTTTCTATCATCTGAAAGCATATTTACTCTGGCAACGCTGGAGACAGTGCACCAACCTTGAGAATATGGTAGTGTATGTTCAATCCCACAGTGAGCCCAATCATTTCACACGAAAAAAATACTATGTGATACACAATTAAAACTTATATATTATATCTTAAGTATTTAAGTACCGAACACATAATGCAAAAACCCCAAGATCCAGGAAATAACTGAAGCTTTGTACATGCAATCCGGTGATGACATCATACCAAACCTGTATGCGCCTGCAGGTATTGGGGGAAATGTATGCGTTTATTCCTATTGCAGACCCCTTGCCAAACATTCCCGATGTCCGGTAGACCAATAGAAACCTCAATCGAAGACGCAGATGATAAGGCTAAAGAGGAGGAAGACATGACCCAAGAAGTCGATGGTATTAGTGTAGGTCCAATTAGCTCTGTAGTTCCCGAAGTCGCAGAAGATAGATGAGGTGATCCAAACACATCCATCGACTAACTGACGTACCCCACAGGTAAATGTTGTCTTCAGCACAGTGTAGCATAACACACTCCACCATCCCCAAGAAACAAGTAGTACCTATAACCATTCAAAGTTAAAGCTTCATTTCGGACACTTTCAACATGACATCAAGCTGTAAATATTAGCAAGTCTCTTAGAAATATCGCTTCGAATAAACTGGTGTTTGTAGAGGATATAACTTTTGTCCGCCCCCCTTGTCCCTGCCAGGATGCCAGGTGAGCCAGAAGTGACCATTTCCTACTACTTTAGACAGTTACTATCGAAAGTTTTCTTCGCGTTTTACAAAATGTCGGTTGTGGCATACATTGATGTTCACAAAGAAAAAAGGGGTGTTTTTTTTTTTTTTTTACATTTTTTGTATTTTTAGTTATTTTAGCGCAATTCTAATTTTTGGTGCAGTGATTCTATTTACACGATTGATCTTTGAGGTCTTTGATGGTACGTAGTCATATTTATTTAAACTATGATAAATGGTTAGTACCGTATTCAACTTTTTGTTTGTTTAATAAACTTGTGTAAAATTCGCTGCAGGGAAAATGAGCAACAAAGTACAAATCTTACAGTACCTAAATAAAATTTGTTTTTAAAACTGTTATTTTTTTAAGTTAAAATTTCTGCTAGTTCCAAGAAACGTCAGGAATTCCAGATATTTATTTGTGTAAACAAACAAGTGGGACATCTTGTAATGGAAGAAACGGCAAAACAGCAGGAGGCAACTGAGTTTTATTTAACAGGTTGTCAATCTAAACTGTAGTGGCTGGACTGGCTACCACAAAAAAAAAAGAGGTAAGTTGCTACAGTGCCGACCGTGAATGCAGGATTTGGGGGGAGGGTGATAGAACATTTCCTCCACGGACAAACGCCCGTCATCAGCTCACTAACGTCGGATCAACCTAATTCAAAAACGTACTAACAAGGAAAAAAAGTCATAGAGTTTACCATGTATACCGAACATACACATCATGAGAAGAGGAAGAATATATGCAAATTAAGCCTAACAGAAGGGTGTGGTAGTCATATCGCGACACTATATACCATGGCATTAGCTAACAAACAATAACTATGCACGGTTGCTAATCGTGAATATTTGTTTTCCGTTTTGCACCTCGGTAACGGATGGAAAACCAAAACACCTGCAAGTTCACCTCCGAGCGTAGCCGGCTGCATGCAGTCGACGCCGCCAACTCCTGAATATCAGTCGTACATACTCGCGAAACACACTCCACTGTAGCTGCTGCGGAAGGTGTTTCTTCACAACGGCGTCTGCGCTGCTCCTGATGGTGGAGTATGGCGTGATTCCGCATTGTGCATCATGTACACTTTAAAGCTAAATACTGAACATATGTTTTTCAAGTAGGGGTAACTAACGAGCCTGCTATCCTTTGCTGAAGGAGACTACCTAATGTTTTATCCTCTGTTGAGGGAAAATATCTAATGTGTTATCCTTCGTTGAGAACTGTCTAATGTGTTACTCTTTGTTTAGGAGTACTATCTAATGTGTTATCCTTTATTGAGGGAAGTTACCGAATGTGTTAATCTTTGTTGAGGGCAACTACCTAATGTGTTTTCATTTCTTGACGGCAACTAACTAATGGGTTTTCATTTCTTGAGGGCAATTAACTAATGTGTTTTCATTTCTTTAGGGCAACTACCAAATGTGTTTACATTTCTTGAGGGCAAATACCTAATGTATTTTCATTTCTTGAAGGCATCTACCTAATGTTTTGTCCTATGTTAAGGGAAACTAGTGAATTATAGCTCAATGGTTGCATACTGCACGATGAAAGATTGCTGGGGTGCCTAACCTTTGGAGGAGATTAATCATTTCATGCAGTTGCCATTGTCGTTTTGCTCCCCGAAAAAATCTCTTAGTGCGTACATCTGTTTTGCAGTGTATAAACATAGTTACTCATCATACAGAGCCACATTCACGTGGTTAAGGCGGATCCACGAAGCGTTCGCAGATCACTCCGACCAGACACAGCGAGCTGAGTGGATTTCAGTGGGTCGATTCACACTTCGTTATATATTTGTATACTCTTTCGAAAGCATTACAAATATCGTCTTTCCTTCACATGATGTATTATACAAGATGTTAGGAAACTACCTGTCGAAATTAAAACCACAGCATCTGTGGGCGAACAGAAACAAGCAACTCTAGTCTCAAAATGTTCGGAAAGGCCACTTAGTATGTTTAAATTGAAGTTGAATTTCGGCAAACGACGCCGGGTGTCTGCAGTCGTACGTACCTGCGTGCACAACACGTTGCGTGACACGAAGGCGCAGTGCTGCACGGGGCACTCTGCTCCGCCTGTCGGTCGAATGGGTTACCACTGTCCCACACACAGGCATCACTGCAGTGGCAGGTTGAGCTGGCGATCATGGTGGCCTATGTACAGGCGCTGGCCGCATGTCGCCCCACAGCCGTATATGAGCCATAACCTCGAAACGACATCTTTGATGTTAGCACTTTTGATCGTCGTGTACACCACGTGCGGAATTGCTGGAAACCGACATTGAAGAAGTTAAAATGGTGCAACTTTTGTGCGCAGACAACACGGACAGCGTAGGAGCGACTTGGAGCTCCCTGGTTGGCTGTTGGTGTTATCTGCTGTGTGTGGTAGGCATGATCTGCGACCGAGCGACTCCACATTTTCGCCCTTGTTTGTCCGTGCAGGCGTGGAAGCCAGTAGAACGGGCACCTTTTGTAGCCATGCAAACGGCAAGAATTAAGCTTTCAAGCGTAACGCACGGAATGTTTTTTACACGCTGATAGAAACTGCCGGTCGGTTCAGCGTCAGAATGTGACGTGACGTAGTGAACAGCACGACCGTCGCATGTCGTGAAGACGATGCTGATAAAGTGTTTTTACCTACTGTCCGGAGTGCAGCTATTGACTGGCGATGTCCCGTTGTCCGGGACGGGTGTGGTGACAGCCGCAGCGCATTCATTTCCTCTCATCTAGAGCAGTGGTTCTCAAACTGTGGTCCGTGACTAGTCCTATATAAATAGTTCGCGAAATAAATTTTATGATTCACTTGAAATTTGCTGTAATTAGCGTTTTCATGTCAGGCTTTTTTTTTATATTATAATGCAAGTTGTTTAGTCTACTTTCCGAACGAAGAAAAGATAGCTTATGCAATCACCTGAATGTCTATCTGAAATGTGTGTCCCCCCCCCCCCCNTTTTTAAACCCGACAACCGAATTTCACCAAAATACTTCCACGTATGGTAATTAGTAATGCCATAGGACTTTTAAAATTTTCTATCACGCCACATACTTTTTTCAAAATGGCTGCAATTTTTAAATTTAGGGCACTGTTATATATCAGGAACTATTTAACCGATTTCAACCAAATTTGGTACCTACTGCACGATATAAGCATTGAAATTAGAAAGCTATAATCGTATTGGTGTGTCATTTTGTAAGATAAAATGCATTTTAAACACTAAAGTTTTTCTATTATAACTCGGGAACCATTTAACCGATTTAAATCAAATTTGGTACGTTGACAGTGCATGATGTAAGCATTTAATTTAGATACCAATAACTTAATTGGTACACCATTTTGAAAAAATAGTGTGAATATATCTTGAGAATTATTTAACCCATTTAAACCAAATTTGTAAAATAGGCAGTGCATAATGTTAAAATTGAATTTTGAAAGTGATAATGTTATAAATTCGCTATTTTGGAGCATAAAGCAACATGAAAAATAAAGCGCTTACATTATATGTAGGTAACTGCACAACTAATTCCTGCCGTATTTGGCATGTAAGTAATACTATTGTAGGCCATGTTCAAATATGTAATTTAAATTGATAAGACATTTATTTTCAAAATGATGGCAATATATATATTTTAGGTTCATTTGCAGTATCTACAATACCGTTTGACCAGTTTACACCTAAATTTTTATGCTGAAAGTATATATTTTACAAGCATAAAATGTGTTAAAAACAGTCTCTTTTGTCCGTCAAATTGTAAGAAAGCGCCACATGAAAAATAAAGTTTTAATGTCATATCTTGGGAAACAAATAACCGATTTCTTCTATATTTGGCACTCAATTAATACTACAGTATGTGATATAAATTAACATGTTTTGTGGATCAGGCTATTATTTTCAGAATGATAGCCACTCTTAAACATTATAGACTACTGTGTTAAATCTATGAAACCATGCAACCATTTCCAATTTAACTTTGTATGATGCCAGTATCTGTGGAAGCATCAAGTAAGGTTACATATAAACTCATTTGTCAGCCATTTTGGAAGATAACACTACCTGAAAGATTAAGGTTTTTGTCCTATCTCGGGAAATAATTAACTGACATAGTAAAGTTCAAATGAGAAGATAATCTTCGTGCAGCTCTGTGTTAGGGAAGATAGAGGAGGGCTTTTCTGAATGCATGCCGCTGGAGGGAGGGAAACCACGTGACACTCATGGTGCTTTACACACCAAACTGATAACATCGCTCTCTACTACCGCGCTGTTAAATACCGGGCTGCACGACTCACGTTTTGTTGACAGGTAATATTCGTGCTCAGAGCAGCTCTCTCCCCACCCGCTCTCAGCGGCTGTCATAACTGAACTGAACAACCTCACCCCTTCGTGCAGCGGCAATGGACTCTTCCGACTCACCCGACGCGTTTTGGTATTCTGTGCATTATCTTCTTATTTGGATTTCACTCTACCCGCCAAACTCGGACTACAAGTTATACTTTTGTAGTCCATCTAAATTTATATGACTTTAATAGGTTGTCATATATTTTAAAAATAAGAGCCATGTAAATATTGTTGGTTAGTAAGCCATATGTCCCAAACAATTTCAACCAACATTAATATGTAGTAGTATCTATGACAAACATATAATATGCCAATACAGTAATAAAAATAACACCACGTGAGAAAGTGGAGCTTTAATGTCTTACGTTGGTGACCAACCAACCAATTCCCACCGAACTTTGCACATAAGTAGTGCTACAGTATGACAACTATACAATTCATTTCAAAAAGTTTGTCATATCTATTCAAACAATTTAACCGCTTTCAATGACATTAGGTATGCTGAGAATAGTCATTAGAAACATCAGTGCCACGTGCAAAATGCAACATTTATGCCATATCTCGGGAACCAATATTAGAATTCCCAACCAAATTTTGCACAGAAGTAATATCAGTGGACCACGTAAACTTACATAATTTAAGTGGATCAGGCATTTTTTTTTTAAATGGCGCAATATAAATTATTTAGATAATGTGATATATGAAATATTTTGACAAATTTCAATCAAACCTTTTATTTTGACATTTTTATGACACATCAGATATGCCTATACAGAGCCTGTTTTCAGCCATTTTTTTATGACAAGGCCGAAAGAGAAACTAGCACTTTTATGCCATGTCTCAACCAGTCAACCAACAGAGTCGAATCACATTATTATGACCACCTACTAGTATCCAGAGTAACCGCCTTTCGTGGCACGGACAGCAGCTAGACGAGCTGGCAGTGACTCAGTCAGGTGCTGATAGGTCTCCACGGGTATCTGGAGCCATGCTGTATGCAGTGCGTCCCACAACTGTTGAAGGGTGCATTGCAGAGGAGACAGACGGCGAACACAATGATTGAGGTGGTCACACAGATGCTCAATTGGATTGAGATTGGGGCTGTTTGGGGGCCAGGGAAGAACTTTGAAGTCTTGATCATGTTCTTCCAACCATGTGCGGACACTTCTAGCCATGTGGCAAGGCGCATTATCGTACTAGAAGATCCCATCCTCCCGAGGAAAGACAATCATCATGTACTGTTGGACGTGACCGCCGAGGATGGATTTATAACCAAATCGATCCAGAGTGCCTTCCACATGGATGATGGGACCTAGAGAATACAACGAGATAGTTTCCCCAGACCATAACACTGCCCCCACCACCTTGTGTCCGTACGTCAATGGATTTAGGGTGTCTGTTCTCCGTAATTTCTCGCTAGACATGCTGACGTCCATCCGTTCTATGCAGCTGAAACCGTGACTCGTCTGAGAAAGCTACCCGTCGCCAATCAGCAGCGGTCCAGTCGACATACTGTTGAGCAAATTCCAGTCGTTTTCGTTGATGCACCTGTGTTAGCATGGGTGCAGTCATCCTCCATCTACTGCAGAGCCCCATTCGCAGAAGAGTTCGGTGAACTGTTGCGGTAGACACGTCTGGATGCCCCCTGGTTCATTTGGACGGTGAGCTGTTCCACTCTAGCCTGTCAGTTGGCCTTTACACACAGTCGTAGTCGACGTTCACCTCGAACATCAATGACGCGTGGAGCTCCGCAGTTTCCACTATGGTTATTCCCAATGGTGCCATTCGTCCACTCACGATACACTTTTACCACATAGGTATGTGAACAGTTCACAAATATCGCTGTTTCCGAAATACTGCCCCCTTGGCCCGAAAACCGATGATCATCTTTTTTTGCAATTCGGTTAAATTGCTTCCCTTACCCATGACAACAGGAAGCACACTGTGTACAGCCAGCCTGTCGGTCGCATTATATACCTGCTTCACCAGCCCATGTTACACCGCTACACGTCGTGGGCTACGCGCTGCAGATGGCGCTTCTAGCAGGTGGTCATAATAATGTGATTCGACTGTGTATTTCCACCCGATTCTGCACACAAGTAGTGCTACTGTAGGCCATGTAAACTTATATTATTTAAGTTATTCACACACTTGTTTTCAAGTTGATGCACCTGTAGAAGTTGATGCACCTGTAGATATTTGAAGTTCCTAAACCCAGTCTACCAAAACTTTAGACTGATTACTACCATAGTTGATTCTCCAAATCTTACCTCTGTAATGTAGTTGGCTGCACGCCAGCTTACGGTACGAGGTATTGTGTCCGAGTCCCAGGTAAGGACCAGGTGTATTTTTGTCTCACTAGTATGGCATTGGTTTCTGGTTGCAACTATAATGATATCGCTATCAACGAGATGTCAATACCTGTCTACCTTCTAACGTTTTGAAATATTAATAAAATAATTTTGCTTTCATGTAGACAAAATTAGGTAAATTAGTTATATTGATAACTTCTTGTTATTGTGGTAATTAAATGTAATGAGTAGGCCTAGTTAAATAATCATTTTTACATTTTGCTTCCTGAATGAAAGAGGTGCTAACAAACTGGTCCATTTTGATTGACTGTCAAGACCTAGTGGTCCATGGTAAAGGAAAGTTGTAGAACCACTCTTAGAGCTTCAAGATTCCCGCCTACTTGTGGCACATGTTTAAGAGGGCATGGTATGTAAGTTAATGCTGAAAACGTTAACTGAAGTTTACATGTTACTGAAAGCCAATATACATGAAAATGTTTATACGCTTTTGTCCTAAAATGATTCTTAAGGGAGCTGTGCACCCCTACAAAATCCTAATTTAAAGTAATTTCTTCTGTATTATGTTTTGCCTACCTGTCGGGCAACATACATCCTGTTTTTACAGTTAAGCATGAATTTCTCCTTGAAAACTGTTTACCTGAGTGTGTTCCTAGAAGATGGACTTTTTTTATAATTTACATGTGCTAATTCTTCAGATGTCTTAAAAAAAATGGTGCACATCTTAGGGCTACAAAGTTTTATCCAAAAATAAAGATACGAACCCCCATTTTGACCATGAATGGTGGTGATATTGACAACTGCATTTTCAGAGGTGTAAGATCACAGTTTTACAAAACACCATTCCCTGATGTGGTGCGTAATCATGTGTACTTTCTGGTAGTATGAATGAAAAGCATTTTAAAATTTGATATTGGGTGATGAATAACTCCCTTATTTATCACTTTAGGAGAAAAGTGATACATGCATTTTATCTTATTATTTTGTAAGGAATAACCTGCCGGAGTTTGTCAGTGTCATTCAAAAACACCTGGTAGAAAAACCAAGAAAGTGGCAATCCTGAAAAACAGTTTCTCCTACTTTTTAAGCAAAAATCAACGGAATGATACATTCCTTTAGTGCATTATCTTATGTCACACTAAAACGTGCAAATTTATGGCGGAAGAAATAGCCCTACAGTATTGCATCACACTGGCAAATATTGCTCACAAACTTAGCTAAGAATATTATCTAGCATAGTTATTTCTTAGTTTTTTTATAGTATCTTCTAAAATCAGTAGATTTTTATCAGTGTGTTTAGTGTTTGTTTGTGTACCACATCCTCATTAAAGTCCTTGTTTTTCTACAAAACTGATAAACTTGCTACCCATAATTAACTGAAAAGAACAACACATGCTTAAGGTAATTTAGGGTTGATACTTTAAAGTATGTTGTGAATGTAAGAAGAACTATTTCAAGGGTTTCTGATAAAACTCCTGTATATCAGAGTACACTTTCAGGATATGTTCAAAATCAATATAGGTCCCCGCTTTAAACGTTACTACAAACTTCCCACCAATAAAATGAAAGGGTCACTGCCTAAAGTGCCATAATTGTATGTTACCCAATGAAAAGTTAGCATGTCAGTTTAGTGACTTGATGTAGAATACCGCATTAAATGTGCCGACAACCTTTGTCCTCCGAGCTTCATTGATTCTTTTTATCGCCTCACTAACAAACCTACCTCTAAACAGTCCTTGGTCGCTGTGATGTACAACATCTAGCAAAAATTCCCTGTCACATGACTCAGCTCACTGACCTAAGTGTTTCCTTGTGAGCAGGGGCAGAGCAAGGGGGTGGGTGTTTGCGGTTGTAACCCCCTCCCCTTTTGACCTTATGGTTGTCAATAATTAGTATTAAATTATTAATAAGCATTTAACTGCAATAATATTTAATTGCTGTGAAATATAGTACATTTTATAATATTCCTAGCTTTTACCCACGGCTTCGCTCGCGTGGTTATAGTAACAAACTTATAGGGAGAAATAACGGTATTTGTTAGTAGACAGACACTGATCATAAACACAGAACAGCACTAACGATGTAATTTTCTGATCCTAGAATCGCTCTTTTACATAGCCACTGGTTGACATTTATATTTTGTTGTATCTAACCGCCCATCTCCAATTTTTAATAGTTTTTCAGCATAATGTCCTGTATCAACGTCATTGTAGAGGTGCACTCTCATATTTGTCGTCAAGCTGAATTTCTTGACATTTGCCCATAAGCTTGACGACTTGAAACAGGCTTTGATTTCATCTGCAGGTGTGCCCCTCTGAATCACCAGTAGATTTTGGCGGAAGTCACCAGCCAGTAATACAACCATTCCTCCCATAATGTCTGTATTGTTTCATATATATTGTAGAGTTCAGTTTACGGCCTCTAACGCTTTTTTGTGTGACATTGTGCTTTCTTCTCACACTAACAACTTACATTAATGCAGCATTGTACCCCAAGCTCTATTTTTACTAAAAAAAAAAATCAGGACAAAAAGTATCCTATGTCACTTCCCGGCCCTCCAACTATCTCTGTACAAAAAATCACGTCGATCCGTTGCGACGTGAAAGAAAAACAAATAAACACACACACTGTGGCATTTATAATACACTGAAGAGCCAAAAAAACTGGTATAGGTGTGCGTATGCAAATAACAGAGGTATGGAACCAATCAGAGTAACACGATGCGGTCAGCAGCTAGATCGGTTACTACTGCTACAATGGCAGGTTATCAAGATTTAAGTGAGTTTGAACATGGTATTATAGTCGGCGCACGAGAGATGGGACATAGCATCTCCGAGGTAGCGATAACATTTGGATGTTCGCATATGACCATTTCACATGTGTACCATGAATATCGGGAATCCGGTAAAATATCACATCTTCGACATCGCTGCGGCCGGAAAAAGGTTGTGAAAGAACGGGACAAATGACGACCAACGAGAATCATTAAACGTGACAGACATGCAACCCTTTCTAAAATTGGCGCAGATTGGATTTGTTGACTGCCCTGCAAGATTCATGGTGTAAATTGCCTCCTGCATACCTTCAGACATTAATCGAGTCCATGCCACGTCGTTTTGCGGCACTTCTGCATGCTCGGAGGGCCCTACACGATATTAGGCAGGTGTACCAGTTTTTTTGGCTCTTCAGTGTATTAGTTAGGGTTTATTACACTATGAAGTAATTTTTTCTTAGTATTTGTCCAAATTACCACAATGTGTCAGTATGTGCTAATGCTTGTGTAACCTCGGTCTCCTCAATTGTCATTGTAAACCTTGTTTTCCTGGAGAAATTTCTAGCTACACCACTGCTTGTGAGGCAACTTGGTCAATTTATTTTGCCATGCTCCAGCCACTATAAGCTGAAAATTCTCTGTCAGTTCATGTTAGTTATATGGAATTCTTCATACACTACTCACATGGTAACTGTTGTTATGTACGACATCAGTGCATTAACATGATTCATCATTGATTGTATAAACAGGTTTATTGTGACTCTTAATTGCATATGTGTACATTAAATTTGTTGCATCATAAACTACGTAAAAATACAACTTTACGTCATCCCTTCACACTCAGTGGCGGTCTGTCCCACATAGACACTATCCAAAGCTATTTTTGCAGTTAGACAATTTCTGTTTGCTTTAGAAAGAACTCTTGAGGCCACTTAAACACATTTGTAAAATGAAATAGTTCACCTTGTCATCTCATCTTGTGACCCACCTCAAAATGACACATTATAATGTAAGATACCTGTGTGTCGTATTCTAATAACTGTTATTGGCGTCCAATTTTTCTCATCTGTAAAAATATTGGATTGAAGTACTTGGTCAGACCGTATTAATTTTAACATAAAATTTGTGACAATATATTTCATTTTAAACTAGAGAAATTCCTCATTTGCAAACATTACACCTATAACTTACATAACTTTAGTAGCTGTTGAGCCCATTATAATAATGAAAACGTTGTGAACCCTCAAACAGTTCCAGCCATGAATTGAACACTAACCATGGGTACCTTTAATTTGTGTGTGTGTGCACGTGCGTGTTTGACCGCACACACAAGAGAGTGGGGGATAGGGGATAGGCTGTCTACTGATTACATGCCAAAAGCCTAGGTGTAAAATTCTAATATGATTTTGAGGGGGGAAAAATTGTTACCAATGGCATTTTACTTAGTTTTTGCTTTTTTGTTGCAGTATATGTCTTCATTCTCTTCAATTCTAATAAATCTGACAGAGTTTTTTTTCCCCACATTATAATGAAAGAAGTTAAAAAAATTTCTCATGTTATAGGTACAGTAAACCAATAAACATTTCTTTATGATTTGTGATGTGGACGTAATAACGTATCACATATTCTCTGGTGTTATAGTTTCTAGATGTAACATGAAATAGAGAAATTTTGAAGATGTTAGGGCAGCTCTTAAGGGTGATCAGTACCTGCCATCTTAGATTTCTAGAATTTTTGCAAAAACCTGCATTATATATTTTGTATTAAATTTTACAGAATGGCACGACACAGGAAATTCATTTTTACATTTTCTGAAGTTGATATTGCTTGATTACTGTAGTTAGTTCAACTGCTGTAGTCGCCCGCAGGAAAAATCACATACTTATTCCTAGCTGTTAATTACTATTGTTAAAATTTCCTCAAAAGTCATTGGGCTAAACCAGGTTCGTTAAGGGATGGAGGTCGTAATTAAATAAGAGTTAATTATGATTTCCTAATTGTATTTATAATAACTACAATCAAAATTCTCTCAACCCAAATTCTTGCTACAAATTGATATCACTTGCTATTTACAATTAATAAATTCAATCAATACCATTTACTGTTACCTCAAAGAAATTAATGAAATCAAATAATTAAAAATCAATCCTAACAGACAGTGAATCAAAAACCTATTCAATTATTTTATAAATTATATGTCCAAATTTTTAGTTCCAACATTTACAATAAAATTTGCATTACTTGTTCATTCTGTCCCACCTCAGTTTAATCAAGGCTCGTCCTGTCCACAATGTTAAAGAGATCTCAGAGTGCCCTCATATACAGTAACCTTTACTCATCGGGTTTCATTCCCTCATCTGTTCACACCACAAACACCTTACCCGCAGTTGCCTCGCAATTTACTGTTGTCGTCCGCCTCTTCTCTGACGTTCCTTGTCGACCTTGTCTGGTTACTGCACTCAGCCAGAATACTTCTACCATGACTGCCGGCCCTTGGACCGCTGCAATATTTATAGGGTCGTAGGCCATCGACTAGAAATTTCTCTAAATGCTGTGTTGCGCCGAGGGTCCTAATTCCCAGAATATTCTTGCGCATCCTCTAAACTCAATGGCTCCTCCAGAAGGGGGAGAAGGAGCTGTGATGCCAGCTAGACCACTGCTGTCAATCATTCCTCCGGCTGGGGGGTGGGTGAGCGATGAGGCAGCGAGCGGGTCTGCCTGGTGGTGGGGACGGTTGAGGTGGGTCGCGCATAACGGGAGCTCGCAGCCGGTGCTGACTCTACAGCACGTAACGCAGTGTAAAAATTAATAAGGCAGGGAAAACTTGATAAAGCTTGAAAAGCTATAATTTGTGCTGTGTTGTGCAAAAAATTTCATTAAACCAACTTAAGTGTAAGTTATGGCAAAATTTGGATAAATTCAAGATTGCGGGGACTGATCCATCTTAAGGCTTCTGCCTACCTGGCGTTTGAACTGCGTTACAGAGTGCTAGTAAGTCACGTTTTGCTGCAAAACTATTAAACGTGCTGATCTACGAAAAGAACACACACTTGAGAAGAGGGCTGTTGAGTGTTTTCAAGACGTCACGTACATTAGAAACACCATTTTTGATTACTCCAAAATGGCTAAAAACTGCTTTTTCAAATGTTATATCTCAAAACATACGCTTCAGATACATACAGAACGACTCTAGGGTCCTGCACTGAACCTTCCTACAGACTTGCCAACAATAAAAGAATAGGGTCACAGCTAAAAGTCCCATAGGTACACGCAGTGCGACAAGAGCACTGCATGTCAGTTCAGAACCTTGCACTTAATGGCAATGGCACACTTGATGCGCGTTGCAGTGTCGCCCTCATCTCTCTGCCTCAACGCAGAAAAAAACTCCAGGTAGGCAGGAGCCTTAATGTCGGGGTCTTGAACATGAAACAGCATGAGTAACTTAATTTTTTGTGAGAATCAAAATTTACTCTGTGTGTGGGTGAGTAGGTGAGTGAGTGTGACAGTGAGAGTGATCTCTAAAGTAACATTGTAAATATTTTGTGAGCTACTTTATTTGAATAATGTATCATATGTGTGTATTATGTATTAAGGCATTGTTTGACATCAAAGGTGATGGCCTGTATCCTTGTTGTAACTAACTGAGAGTTTCTCTTTGTTTGTTTGCAGTGACTGTTCCCTCTCCTCCGCAGAGGCGATGGATCCCCCTCACCAGACCAAACAGGACGCGGCCAACGTGTGAGTACCATTTCTATCTCTGCAGTAGCTAGCGACACTGCTTAAGTTCACCCACTTGTCTCTAGTTACTATTTATAAGACATTGGTGCTCAATATTCCTCTAGTACAACACAACGAACAAATACACCATAGAATATTGTGAGCCTTGCTCTCTTTATAATATATTGAGGGGTTGTAAGCCTTGTGGGAGAATATTAGTGTTTTAACACTTAACTAATGTGTGATCACACCTGTCTTTACATTGTCATTAAATTTTGGCTGCATCTCCACATGAATAATTAATCATGTAGGTGCATGGCTTCTATGGAAATACTTGCTGTTGTCATTCAGCAAACTGTTTGACAGGTATTTATAAAGTTGTAGACGTGTATGGATACTTAATTATTTATTTTATTCAGTTTTAAAAACTGATGTAACCAAATTGTTAAATAAACATCTATGCAGATGATATCCAATATTAGCATTGATAATAATGTAGGTATTAAATTAAACATTTTACAACCTTTTATTCTATAGTTTGTTTTCCAGATACATAATTATTACAGAAGTTGTTGATTTAAGGTTACTTCTTTGCATAAGCTGTTACCACAAAACGTTAGGCTTTTTTTTTTTCCATAATTTCTTTTTAAGTATTACCAAACCAGTGGGTCTGAAACTTTTTTTTCATTTTTAGATAGTTTTAATTGTTCTTTGGCAAGCTATTGTGGTGTGTGCTTTGAGAGTTTTGTGGTATGTGATGCAGGTATCTTTACTGTGATGTGTTACAACGTGTTGTGTGACAAGTACGCGACGAGGCAGATGTACGGCTACTGCCCCAGCTGGGCCCTCGAGTGGGACTACCGCAAGAAAGGCATCCTAGATGAAATCAGGCACTGTGATGCTGACATCATCAGTTTGCAGGTGAGTACATTGTTTTTCTTCTTAGAAAAACAATATATGTAGTCACAAAAAAATTACAGTGAAACTCCTTTTTTTTTTACAATTTTCAAGTGACCAGGAAAAAAAATGTTGCAATATGCAGGAAAGTGTAAAAAAAATCTATACTGTATGGGACTGAAAAATGTAAAATAAATGGGGGGNGTTTTCTACTGTATTTGCATTGAAATTTTAATGTATAACCACTTTTGAGTTCTATTAAAATGAAAAAGAAAATGTTTTTACTAGCTGTGAACTGAATTTAATTGTGGAAGCATGGTAAGAGGAAAATTGAAAGCAGTCTTGAATTAATCAGTTTTTGATTCACAAATGTCATTTCAGGCGTACTACAAGTCTAGAGAGCTCAGTCAAAGAAATTGGGATTTTTGGACTGCTTTCAATACTTATAGCATTTTGTATTTTTTGTCTTTCGTGGCAGCTAGTTTATTGCCCAGAAGATGGGTAATTTGTAATGCTTTTGTTTGCTTATGGTGTCATCTTGTGGCAATCCAGGTAAATTATGCTAATCAGCACTTCTCTTTCTCCTCCCCATTATCCGGATCACCACAGTGTCATATATGTTTGATTGTATTAAGGCAGTGCTACAATCAAATTACCATTATCACACCTATAACTATAGCCATAATAAATATCCTGTGGTAGAGTTTATATAATAAAGCTAATGTTTTCTTTTGTTGGCCAGTATAATTTCACTTCTAAAGAACATTTATATGACTTTTTGCTTGTTACAGGTATAGGTATGTTGTTTTCCCACTATTTTAGTGTGTAAACATGCACTTAGTAAACAATAGTGATAGATATGGAAGAATTAATGGAACTATTTCAATTTACTCCCTTTCACAAGTTCTTCACCAAGCAACATCCTAACACAGATGTACTTGCAAAGAAAAACACAGTAATTGGAGTCAGATGTATTTATATTTTTTGTGACCAGAAAAAATGAAAATGAATGTAACTCGTAGATTCTGATTGGCCATACATAGGTTCTTGCACAAGAAAGTTAAAAATCCACCAACTTGCTACACACCTATGCATTAGCAATAATAATGGGTATTGTAATGTGAAAGCACCGTTGTGCAGAAGGTATTTAACTCTTACTGTTATTGGTATGCTTATGAATACTTGGTTGTAGCACAGCTTTAAGGGGAGAAACCCCCTATCCATCTTATTTTTTTTACAAATCCTTGTAATTAAATTTTTTGACCAGTTATTAAAATCAAGGCTTGCCATGACATCTCCATCTCCATCTTTTCTCATGTGCATTACATATTATTAAATAAAGGAACCAGGAAAACGTAGATTATAATTACAGGTGTGGAACAAGTAATAGGAGAGAGAGAAGCTGGATTTCAAAATAACTATTAAGGACGCTGCCTATACGACACTTGAATTATGTTGCAGAGTGTTTGAAATCCTAGTTTTTTTTAACCACTAAACGTGTTCCCATTTTACCAATTATTATACCTATGTACAAAAAGAAAAAACACTTCAGACGAGGTATGTATAACAATCTCAGTACATAATGCACATTGTAAATGCTATTTCTGAGCCCTTCAACAAAGCCAAAAACAGCTTTTTCACACTGCTGTAGCTCATAATATACTGGTTGGAAACTGCACACCAGTTCAGCACATTGCACATGTTATGGGACACTTCCCTGCTTCAAAAGTGCTAAGAAGCTCCAAGTAGGCTTAAGATGTTCCCTGTGCCTTGACAAGCTTGCTTTTTAAACTGAATCTGGAAATTGAGTTATGGAGGAATATATGTAAATACAAGATGGCAGGGGAAAGAGGAGCAGAGGCAGTTGGCATTAAGTTACTCGGCTTTAAAAATTCAGAGAAAAATGCTTACTGGTTTGTTTTTTGCATGTTTGCAGTCCTTTCAGGGACCACTGAAACAAATTATAGGCCCCTAATTATTTCCTGAGTATAATTGCAGAATTGATTTAAGTGAAAGTATACAAAACAATACTGCCTCAGGAAATTTATTGAAATATGTCATAAAAATAAATCTGAAATATATATTTTGAATAAAATTTGTGAACTAAAGGTACAAGTCATCTCTTTTTCAAAATTACTTTGTTATTATAATTTATCACAGGCAGTGAATTCTGAAAAGAAAGAAAAAGTGCCGGTGCGGTAGTAAATAGCATACACAAATGCAGTTAGCAATTTTATGCATTTTTTAAATTTTCATGTAATATGCAATGCCTTGTTCCACTAAACTTGTCTTGTGTATGAACTACATTGCAAGATGTCTGAAATACTCTTTTTTTAACACAAACTATTATATGTTTTTGCAGTATTTAATTGTACACAAAGCAATAACATGTTATACCAGTCTAGAATATAAGTTCCACCACATTGTGCATGTTGCAAATGTTATTTTGAAGCCCTTGAACATAGGAAAAAATGGCATTTTGAGATTGTTGTATTTTAGAATATATTTCACGAATAGCTGCAAACTTTTCTGTATTGAATTTTTCCACAAACTTACCACCAATATAGTGATAGGTTCATAAAGTATCATACAGTAGATTCTGTATCCATCGTTTCTCAGGGGACTGACAAAAAATTTCAATACATGTGGACTTTCAATGAATGTGGTCTTAAAATGCAGATAAATCAAAAATGGGACCACAGAACATGTTCCGTGGATGCGGACTTTGCATAGAGGTTCCACTGTAGATATAAGCAGCACAAGGAAAAGCCTGCATACCAGTTCACTGTCTTGTGAACAGAAGCAGTGTGATGTTACATGTGCATGCCAGTGTCACCTGTATTTCCCTTGCTTCTGTGCTTTAAACACAGAGTAGGTTCAAGTATGCAGGCTTCTTAACCCTCTTCAGACCATACAATTAAAGAAAGTAAACCAAACTTGTACACAGAAAAATTTTTATCTCATGTATTCCAACAATCATAAATTTATTTCTGAGATTGTTGCCAACACAACTTGCCAAATTTCTATCAAATTTATTCATGATGCAATTTGGCAATCATGGACAGATTTCAAGGAGGTGCATTGTAGTAAATAAAATGAGGCCATTTAGCATTGCCGGTCTGGAAAGGTAACTGATACTCCATGTCTTTTTATTTTTCCATGTTACATAAATTACTACTGTTAAGAAGCAAAATAAATAAAATGTAGACCACACACAATTGATGCTTCAAGGAATTCTTACAGTACTGTTCTAATCTCTCACAAGGTTTGTTCTTCCAATGGTGGTTGCACACATTTGTCCAGTTCTTTGTAACTTCTGCATTTTATGTACATTTATTTAGGCCCATGTAAATTCTGCAGCAGAATATTGGTAGACGGTAGTCAGCTCTTCCTGGAGAACTAGCTCTACTGACCCATTTCCTTTACATACTGATTCTGGTGTTGTCAGTTTTCGGGATGTGTGATTGTGGTAGAATCTACATACGGTGCCGGTTTAACTTAAGGGCGGACCCGGCGGCCTCGCTTGGAAGCCTCACATAAACCATTTGGTTATACCTTGTATTACACTCTGTGACAACACATAACATCAGGGAAAGTTCTTTCCTGCAATTGTTGACATTAGTATAAATCTGGTGTAGCATGAACATCTTTTCATTTAGTTAAAACATTTATCTATTAATTTAATTGTAAAAAATTAAAATAAAGAAATTTAAAAAAAAAATTACGATAGTTTGCAGACTTTTGCGGGTGTCGTTACACACAAAACTTCTGGGCTTGAGCCGTGTCAAATGATTGCAGCAGCCATCTTCAGGTAGAAGTGTCTGAACAACTGAACTGCAGGCACTTCCACCTGAAGATGGCTGCTGCAACGACTGCCAAAATGTTGAGAGAGAATCATTTCAAGCAGTTTGAGCCTAAAAGTTTTGCATGTTAAATTTAATTATTTAAATTAAATTTTTTTTAGGGTTTTATATGTAGACATTACTAAATTAAAAAGCGTAAAAATTTTGTCAATTTTATTTTAAAATTTAATTTGTAGCCTACTTTGTAGCGGGTATCCTATAACTTTAAAGTTAAATTTTTAGATTTATGCTGTAATTATATTTTTTAAATTCATCATCAAAATTTTATTTTTTAATTTATGTTTTAAATATATTTTTTAATTAACAGTAAAATATTTGTTTTAATTTGAATTATCAAATTAAATTTTTAAAACTATTATTTAAAAAAATTGTACATTTAAATTAATAGATAAACGTTTTAACTACATAAAAAGTGGTCAATGTTGAACCACATCTATACTAATGTTAACAGTAGCCTGTTTCCTCTTTAGCTTGTGGAATGAAAAACAACTGTCTGATAACCATTATTTTCAACTGAAATTTTCTTGATTTTAATTAAGTTTTAATATTGAGAGAATTTAAAACAACTAAAAGTATTTCAAAAATTTTTTGTTAAGTAATAAAAGTCACAATACCACACAACCAAAAATATAACAGTTTTTACTATTAGAACAATGAAACTACAGGTAATCTTCCATCATTAATATTCTCCTGTATACTTTCTAAAATACATTAATCAACTTATGTATCAGCAACTAAACAAAATGCTGAAATCTGGAAACATACAGAAAATATTAGTACCGGCTCTAATCGATTGGTATCAAGTTGAGGAGCTGCCAAATGATACACATTCTTTTGGCTGCAATCCCTAGGTGGCTGCGATTTAAACAATTTGTTTTGTGCGACAGAACAAGAGACCGTCCAGTGTTATGAGAGAGGGCGAAGCTTTGTTTTCTGTGTGTACAGTAATATTTAGTTTTTAAAATATATTTGCGTGATTTCTTTCTCTAGACTACTTTAGTACAAGAATTTAAGTATGGCATGTAGTCAATTTTATTTAAAAACACTTGGCGCATTAGAACGTCAGTATATCGACATTAATGAAGCCCGCTCGACAGTGAAGTCGTAAGTCATATGCATTGTCAACATAGAGGTAAAATTTGAAGTGCAGTACGAACAGACTTCTACAACACAATCTATGTAGGTTCAACACCAGATGAAGCACACACTGATCAACTTACATTCATTATTAGATATGTAAGGAACCGTGAGAGGTTCTTGAAATCCATTGCAATTCATGGTCGTTCAGCCGAAACACTCTCAAAGAAGAATTTGCTCTACTGAGGAACTATGGTATTTGTCTTGAAAACTGCAGAGGACAATATTACGATAATGCATCAAACATGAGTGGCAAATACACTGATTTGCAAGCAAGAATCAGGCAAGAAAACCCAAGGCAGAATTTATATAGTGTTCATCACACTCCTTAAACCTAGTCGGTGTGGTAGCTGTAAAAAAACCTAGTCGGTGTGGTAGCTGTAAAAAGTAATCAGGTCAACAAAGTTTTGTAAAAGTCTACTCTAACCTTGTCAGTGCCTGTAAAAATCCTAAACTTTCTAAAATTATAAATTGACCAGAAAAGTGGTAGCATTGAAAGGTACATTAGTTCTCCATTGGCAATAACTGGAAACACTAAGACACTATTCTTAACGGAAGAGATAAACTGAGAGTTTAGACTTACCTTCCAATTATTGACATTTTGGTTTAAATATAAAACATACACAGAAGCATATGAAAGAGTTTTGAGGAAATTTGAAATTATAGAAGATTTAATCATTCTACAAGAGGATCAACTGAGAATTTGTTGTGGAGGTTTTGTCTTTGTCTACGAAAAATATGTAAACAAGTCAGAGCTAACCTAAGAATGCCGTAATCTGTAAAGTTATCTTGAAGAAAATAAAGACAATTTGGAGCTTGTGCATGTTTATGACGACAATTTGGAGCTTGTGCATGTTTATGACGATTCTTATTATGCATAAGTTTCTTTCTGCATTTTCTTGACGCAAAGCCTTTAATTACATCATTGAAGTCCAGTGCTCTCAGTAAACCACGTCCAACACTAAGAATGCTTAAATTAGTTAAGTGTGTTCTTTTTTTCAAAGCAGTTCTTTCAACACATTTGATGAGGTAGAAGTTAAAATCCAAGATGTGGACAAAGATTTGGAAGTAGTTCAAGAATTTAAGTGTGTATCTACTTGTACAGAAAGTTATCTACCATAATTTTTTATTGAAAATGGATTGTTACCAGCATTTCCTAATGTGTAAATCTCTCTGACAATGTGCATGTTAAAGATGGTGCCAAATACTTTGGGTGAACAATCATTTTCAAAACTGAAGAACCTCAAAAGTTTTAAAAGAAGTGGTTTGCAACAGGAACTTAACTAATTTAAGAACTATGAGTATTGAACTTGATTTACTGAGAGCACTGGACTTTAATTATACCTCAAGAAAATGAAGAAAGAAACTTGTGCAACTCTAACTTTTTGATACTGTAGAAATACAGTACAAAAATGTTTACCCATAAAATTTTAAACAAATCAAAAAGATTGAAATAAGAGTTATGTAACAAAAACATTGAAATATTTCAACCAGTCAAGGCTCAGTTTTAAATGTGACATACTGAGAGCACTGGAGTTTAAGTGGTGATATCGGAGGCTTTGCTTCCAGAAAATGTAAAAGTAAACCCATTGAACTCTATTCCTTTTATTTCCTAAACCATACACTGCAACTGTCTCTACCTATAAAATTGTAAAAAAACTGGGAAATACACTCATTTGCAAAAAAGTTATCCTGAATGTGCCTTTGCAGGAACACGTAAGTGCGTACAAGCAAACATAAAAATATTGTACAAACCAAATATGTATTGCAGGGGAACAACACTTGCAGGATACACATAGTATGTGTTAGACCACCCGTAGCACCGAGACAGGTGGTGATACGGTCAGGCATGGAGACATACAGACGTCGAATATTATCCTGAGGAAGATCCTGTCACAGCTGGCGCAACTGACTCTCCAAATTTGCTGTAATTGCTGCTGGCCAAAGTTGCAGTACAGTCTGGTCCCAAAAGTTCTCGGTGGGCGAGAGGTCTATGGACCTTCCTAGCCAAGGAAGTCTTTTGAAGGCAGACAGGCATGCCAGCCAGAGATATTCGTGCTATGTGAGGCCGGACATTATCCTGCTGGAAAATGGGATTGTCAAGCTGCAACAGGAAGAGGAGAGCACATGGTAGCAGAATTTCCTGGACATAACGCCACCAGTTGTGTGCGAGAATAGTAGGAAATGGCACCCTACACAATGACACCTCTCGTTGGGGTGGTGTGCCACTCTACAATGAAACGTGGAACACAGAAGTGGCCAGGACATCTCCAGACTCGAATTTAGTGGTCGTCTGTATTCAGACAAAACTGTGGTTTATCGCTGAACACCACTCATCGCCAATCCGCAAGCTGCCATGCTGCCCAGGTCATAATCATAACTGTAAATGTCATAAGGGACGCCGCAATGATAGATCTGCTGCTGCCTGAATATAGTACTAGTGGACACAGGCTTATCCTCAACTGCTGTGACATGTCCCTGGATGGTGCTTACTGTCATTCGCACGATGAAATGATCCTCCTTGCTGGTGGTCCACCGGAGTCGATCCGAGCCTTCTCAATGGGTGTGTGCACCCTCCTGTTCCCACTGTGTCCAACACTGACTTACACTGTAAGCAGAACGGTTGAAATGGCAAGCAGTGAGATGAAACGTCCAACCTGCCTCTCAGAGGACGACATTGCAGCCTCTCTCAAACTCATCCAAGCAAACCATATTAAACAAAAATGGGACACATGTCGAGTTATGACGATACTGTGTGGCAACCTTTGCTGTACTCGTGCAATTCATTCATTGTAATTTTTTTTTTGCAAAGGACTGTGTATTCTTTACCTTTTTTATGCCATAGGGACAAAATTATAAGATTGTAATGTAGTGAGGAATGCTGTGTTTGTATAAAAAAATTTGAAGCTCATGCACAATGGGAAAATTAGTTAATTTAGAACTAAAAAGTAACAGCAACGGCATATGTGTCTTTCTTTGTTTTCATGCAAAATGCCACTTTCGGAAAAAGTGAGAAGGGGGTCTCATTTCATGGTAGAGCCAGAGGCCTCTCAGCCTTTTAGTACGGGCCTGTGTACATGCATATATGTTAGTTGTTGTCATCATAGGGTAAATGTTCCTGACAAAGGGTTGTCTGTCTGGCAGGAAGTGGAGACGAGTCAGTTCTACCACTTCTTCCTGCCCGAGTTGAAAAGGGACGGCTACGAAGGCATTTTCTCCCCCAAGTCCAGGGCCAAGACGATGGCGGAGAACGAGAGGAAGTACGTGGATGGTTGTGCCATCTTCTTCCGCACCGCAAAGTGAGTTTTCCTTTGTCCAGCTTTGACTGCAGCATAATAGTTTGTGGAATGTTTTGATTTTTTTAATTACCTGTGTAATACCCATTACTTGTGCCAAACCTGCAAAAGCAGTGAAAATCAGAATAATATGGAAGTCGTCCAAAGTTGCAGAAAATGAGTGCCAACAACCAGTATGAGATTTATCACACGTAAGCAGGTGGCAATGATTTATTTAAAAAGCAATCAAAGTTAAATTTTACTGAATTACAGAAACAAATTTTAGTTTTAGCATGAGTTACTCTTGTATTTAAAAGAAGGAGATGAATGGTATAACAGTTATTATAGTAAACTGGTAAAGTTATAAGACAGTTAAATAAAAAAATTGTAGCAGGTGAATCATTGATATGTAATTAGTAAGTTTTGATTAACTAAGCATGTACAAGCAGCACAGTTAAACTTTCAGTTATTCTGTAATCTGTTGTTAGAGTAAGTTTTACTGTTTTGTTTATATTTCATAAAACAGCAACATTATAGAGAACAAAGTGAAAATAACATTCTTGAAAATGAACAATGTTAAATTTTATTTTAGTTACATGCCCAGGTGTCTCAGAATCTAGAGAATTTTCATATTTCATTAATCATGCCCTGCTTTATGGAAAAGCTACATGTCATACTTCACTACTATAATATATAATAACAGTTTTGTTTTCCATGGTAATTGCAGTTCAGTACTGGTCCTGAAAATGCATTTTCTCCTAGTAGTGATGAATTAAAGCTGTCTTCCATGAGTGTACAGCTCCGCTGATGTCTTGTACCGAGGAGCTTGTTGATCAATTGTCTCGTGAGCGGTAGTTCAGCTTCTGTATGAAATGTAGTGGGGAACCACTCCATCACCTTCCTTTCTATGAACAAGAACTATGCCTGTTGATTATGCAAAATGTGTAAGTCCAGGAAACTGATTTGTGGATTTGCCTTGGTACTGGTTACAAACAGCACATCTTGCAGAATTCCAAGCAAAGAATAATAATACTGAAGTGTGTTGCCAGCGATATTTATCAAGTCTGATCGCAGAGCATGCCACACTGTATCAACAATTATATTTAAGTGTTTATTTTTGGTTGCTGTTAACATAGTTGCATTCAGTGTGATTATGCGTGTCAGTTTGCTGCCTTACACATTCTACTAATGGTCACAAACTCGAGTGCCAGTTTCAGCAGTTGCATGTTGACTTGTTCTCCGTTTCATATAACTCAGTAAATTTTGACAGTTCTTGGAAAGAAGTGTGGCCACGATGTATCCCTCCGCCACAGCTGTTCTGTTGTGACGAAAACAATTTTTGTATAAACAAAGTACGAATCCAGTGAAAGGAATTGAAAGACTGACAACTTCAGTCCCGTACTTAGGACTACTATAGCTGGTTGCCATTCCCAAGTGTTTTATTTTTGTTACAACCACATAATATACTAGAGGGTTCTGTTTATTTTATTGGTGGGGTGGGGAACTTTAGTATAATGTCTTTAGTGAGACGTGACTGTTTTGAAGTTCTTCTTATGAGAGATAGGCGATTGGAACTTATTGTTTGATGCAGTGGAAAACTTTGTTTGTACGGAAATAACACTCAATTTACTATACCTAAAATGTTTCAGCTTCATCGAAAGATTTTACAAAGCAACATACACATGTTGATATTTCATTTCACTGAGGAGACTGTTCTAAAAAGGCACCAACGACGAACTACATTTAATGAAATACGTAAATACAAAAATAATTAACTGCATATATAATATTCCGACACCACCAGCAAGGAATTCTTGCATATAGGTAAATTATGACGGAAGAGAGCTCAGTGGCAATGGCATTTCACCGAGCGGGTGGAGACCACAGACAAGGGAGATTGGTGGAGACCTTTCACATAACCGTAATCTTTGCATGCTCTATCATAATATTTCTAATTGTTTTTAAAGCCCCCGCTTGATAACTCAGAAAAATTGTACAATAGTCTATAAGAACAATGTTAACCAAAAATGTTGTAATTTTCATTAAATTTCTACATTATAATTTTTAATGCTGAGTGCTATTTTCTTCTACAATCATTGCAAAGATCGCCAACATAATAACTCACATCCCGCAACAACCATCAGCTGACACATTATTTTGCAAATTTGGGCATTTACTTTTACAAGCTGTGTAGGTTGGTCACGTCTGTCAAATTTTACTGAAGTTATATGAAACAGATGTTAATTAAACTTGTCACTGTTTTAGCATCAAACCAATTCACAGAAAAATTTTGGGTTTGGTTTCTTAGTACAGTATCTCAGTAAGTTAATGTTCTGATATTTGTTTACTGTACTGTCTTGTCAAAAAACATAGTGTAAGATGCTGATAGCACTGGAACACAATGCACAAATTAGCATACCACCAACATTGGGGTATGAAAGCACAATCTGGTTGCTCCCACTATTGTCCCACAGAACTGTGGAAGCTTCCACCCATCTTTCACCTAGGGGACTAGGTTGGCATTCCGATCCTCCTCTTTCCTGATGAGGAATGCCTCAAATCACCAGACCGAGCAAGGTGGGGTGCAGTGGTTAAACTTTTAACTCTCATTCGAGAGGACCGGGGTTCGAATCCCGGTCCGGCCATTCTGATTTTGGTTTTCCATGGTTTCCCAAAATCACGCCAGAAGAATGCTGGGATGGGTCCTTCCTACAGGCCATGGCAGATTCCTTCCCCTCTCCTCCTTCTCTGAGCAAATTGTTCCATCTCAAATGATAATGCTGTCAATGAGATGTTAAGCACTACTACCTACCTACCTACCTACCTACCTACCTCAAATTCCCAGAACCTATGGTACCTAGCTACTTCAAAAAGGACATGCCAGTTGTCAGTGCTCAATATTTATTATTAGATTTTTCTTCTTGTGACGTTAACACCCTAGACCCTGGTGTCAGCTCAATATTAGAGCAACCCAACATAGGACTGCAGCAGTGGAATATAATTAAGCATTTACCACTGGCTCTAACGAACTGATAGTTACTAACATCACTGAACAAACTCCCTGTGCAGAAGATTTAAAAGATTAATGCAGAATGCCCAGAATAAGTAAAGAGCTGAATGCCAAATAACATGACTGCAAAGCTGAATAAGCAGACTTTTTGAATGAGTGTGAGTAGTATTGGTTCTCCTTAAACACCTAGTACTTATGGGATGGCGTGACATGATTGGCTGACCAATTTTCGGGATTAGTAGAATTATGTACCTTCAGGGACGGGACTGGAAGATCGAAGGTTGGAGCCTTTCACCAACGTGGTTGATATGACAACCAAGATCATGCTCAGCAGCCTGGCGCATCCATGTTATTAAAAATTGACCTCTTTTCCCCCCAAAACATTTCCAATAAATGGAAAAATCTCAGATTGAGTCCTGCAATGAGCAAAGTGGATTCGTGGTTCCTCAATGCAAGAGTCAAAAATTTCTCAGACAGCCAATGGATTCGAGACCCCTCAGGGAATGAGCCAAGTATTCCTCATAGCAGCAAGGCGGACTAAAGGCTCCTCGATGATTGAGTTTTCAAGCTAGGCGCAGCATATCAGGTAGGTCTGCAGCCATGTTTGTTTACATTATTGACCCCCAACCACCATGTTGGATGTTCGTGAAATTAACCTTAACCCCAGTTACCGTAAACTCAAAAAAATATAACTAAAAAAAAAAGAGAGAAAAAAAAAAAAATATATATATATACACACACACACATGCGCGCACACACACAATAATTGTTTGTTTTAGCGAGCTCTACCACTCCTCAATGTTTGTCCCATGATTTTAGAATCATTCTGTGTATATATATTTATTAAAATAGAGAAAAAAAATTACAATACAGACTCTAACCCTCTAACCATCATGTTGGGTTTGGGTGACCTTGACTCCAGTGATGTTGAACTCAAAAAAAGAAAGCAATCGTAACAAATAGAAAAAATTCTTTAAAATCTAGGAACATATTACACTACTTACTACAACAGCCGTGTTGGATGTGGCTGACCTTGATCTTACCCCCAGTGACATTAAACACAAAAAAATGTAAAAAAATAAATAAATTGTGACAGTTCACAAATAACTACATGCAGAAAACAAGTTTTGAAGTCTTATTTATTTTATGAAAATACAAAAAGTGCTGAATGGTAAACAAACCATAATAGACTAGTAAAAATATATGAGCAATTGATGGACAACGATCAGAATGAGTAACAAAATTATTAATAGTTCATACAAATAATACAATTCATTAAAATGCATCACTAGAATCGGAGCACCAAAGGAAAAAATTTACTTACACATATATATATATATATTTATAAATACACATACATCTCGGCTCCATTACAACATAGCTGACCCGGCAAACGTTGTTTTGCTGTGTCACTGGGAGACACCTGGTGGGAATAAATTGTAACCTAGATCGATAAATGATCGATGATAATTGATCAGTTATCGACCTAGGGTAAAATTTATTAAATTACTAATATCGCTATAAAAAAATAAGGGTTGGTGGTAGAAGGGTGAAAATTTAGGAGGGTATGTATTTTTTGATGCCACATCATAAAAAAATAAAAAATAAAAATTTTGTTCAAACAATAAAAAAAAATTGTTTGGGGGTGGCCACCCTTATTACTTAGGGGTGTAAAAAATAGATATAAATCTATTCTCAGACCTACCGAGTATACATAAAAAATTTCATAAAAATCGGTCCAGCCGTTTCGGAGGAGTTCAGTGACTAACACTGTGACGGGAGAATTTTATATATTAGATATCTATAAATACACATACATCTCGGCTCCATTACAACAAAAATTTAATTTATGATGATCCAAACTTTTCTTTGCCAACACAACAGCTAAAAAATTATTATACTTTCTTGGCTTAGAATTATTCACAGCACCCATTTAAATTTAAAACAATTAAAACCGTTATGGTGGGAGGCAGTCGTTTGGGACCCGTCAAAGGTCCGACTGATAAAAACTTTACAAAAACGAACAACCGCCAATTAAAAAAAATAATGCCCTAACGATGAAGTTGGGGAAACAATGAAATAGCAAACATTATTTAAACTTGGCCGGCAAACAAGGACAAGCACGACACAGTTAAAAAAGAACACACAGTAACACGACACCATAGTTAAGCCGAATCATAATTTTAAAGGGCAGCCAAAATCAAAATTTTGAAATGCACTAGCACTATTGCACACCCAAGGTACAAAACCACTTGCCACGCAAATTACCAAACATTTAAAAACTCTACCGCAAACTGAAAGTTTTCCACGACTCACCGTTATTTTAAGTGCCCCATCGTTTTGTAGCGTAACTATAGTCAGTTCACGACTGGAAGAAATTTTTGAAAATCAACCTATGAAAAAACTTTCTAGCCGTTAGCGACATGCATATAACATTACAAACAGCGGCGAGCGAGGATACAGTTATGCCGTTAGGTTGCCAGCACAGAGAGAGGAAATGGTTCCAAAGTTTTAACTTATTTGTTAATTTATCGCTTACAAATGGGTGTCGAAAAGACTTGTATCTTATTATGCCAATTATTAATGACATGATGCTAACGTATTTAGATTTCAACGTTTCTTGCATAGTCACATGATCACGCTCAAGGTGAAAGTAACGCAGCAATTTGTTTACTAACCCTCGTTCCTTGTGTTGTTGACACACGTGCCAGAGAATTTGTGCGATTATCTTGTTTAACCTATAATAATTCAGTTATTTGTCTTGTTTTACTAATATCCACTCTTTATTATTTGGTTTTTAATAACGTATGATTTTAATTTGTGCTCACTTTCTTGTTGTACTGTTTTTATGTGTTTCATGCATGTGTCTTTCCTTTGCCACTCTATTCTAACGTTGCAGTATTTGCACATAAGAATTGTTTTCACGTTGTCGAAGACGTAGAATCTTTCACTCGCAAACTCTGCCGTCCTGTCGAAAACCATCACAACCATTTTTAAATAAGGTTTTACAATTGCGCGAAACATCCGACTCAGTATACCACCACGCCATTTTAACGTCTGTAGCAATTTTGATCAATACTGAAGATCTTGCCTTCGATGTACGGGAATTTATCGAAAGTCACTAACAATCAATTGTAAATAGACAAATTCTTAAGATGAAAAACTTTACGCATGTGGAATATCCATTAATAATATATGCGTGACTTTTATAATGGGTACGTGCATGTACGAACACATGTTACACACACACACACACACACNTAATAATATATGCGTGACTTTTATAATGGGTACGTGCATGTACGAACACATGTTACACACACACACACACACACACACAGTGGAATGTAAACATTGCAATGTTTGTTTATCTTTGGCGGAAGGATACAAAATGGNACACACACACACACACACACAGTGGAATGTAAACATTGCAATGTTTGTTTATCTTTGGCGGAAGGATACAAAATGGACTTGAAAATAGATCTCTAGCAGGGCTTCAAGAAAGTCTCTTCCAGTCGTGAACCGACTATAGTAGAACATCAGCTCGAAAACATGGTAACAGTGTTTGACCTCAACTGACCAAGGTGAAGTGCAACTATGCCATCAGGACAAAACGAAGATCTTGCAGTCATAGGGTAGCGGCATAATGTAGCAGATGTCTGAAGGGTGTAAAGTAGACAGCAAGGCCGTTCAAAGCCTTAAATAAACTACCATGACCAATCGAAAAATATGACACACGAAGGGGAAAGGGGAAGACAGGGAGGGAGAATCGGGAGGAAAGAAGGGGGGATCCGAGCCTAGCAAAGAGTACACCACCGCACAGAAATAGATGGCGCTGATAAACTTAACGTGAAGGCACTAATGTTGCAAAGTAATAAAACTAAAAAAAACTTAAAAAAATTTAAACAAAATCACTATTATCACCACTTTTGCCGATTCTGTCGATGTCAAACATTTGTTGCAGATCCTGCCGATTTTTTAGCTGATTGGTGCTTTTTATTATTGAATGTGTTTTGAGTTACTAAAAAGTATCAGGTTTATAACCAAATTAGCCAAACATTTACTATTTATACAAAAATTTAATAATTATTAATGTTCCACACAATCCTCAAATTTCTTATATAGAAGATGTACTGAAGTAACAAGCACACCGATTGTGTACTGCTGATGATTATGATGATCGTAAAATTAATAATAACAATAATAACAACAAAGCAATATACATTATGTTATTCTTTACCCATATGTAGTTAAATCTGCACAACATGGGTAAGAAAACACACAGTTGTCTGCTGATAAGTCTACTGAAGCAAAAACACACCAATCCAACATTTAATAAACAGAAATCTTAGTTTACTTAAGCGAAAAACACACACATACAACATACCAAAATATTCTGCATTCAATAAATCTTTATGTAAGTAAAAGTTCAAAAATGGCAAACAAAAATGCATATTTACCTGTAGGATGCATATTTCAATAAGGATCACATCAAAATTTCAGACTGACAAAGTTGCACTTGTCTATAGATTCATTGTTCACAATTACACTATAATAGTTCCATACAACACTGCTTTCCTTCAACATTTTTGTTGTAAAATGTTTTTACTATGAAGAAAACTTATAAACTAAACTTTCAAACTCATTAATTTACGACTACGCTTTCTGATTGTCGACAAGCATGCAAGGGGAAGTACTGTACCAATGTGTGTGTTGACAATAGCAGTGTTCATTATACAATTGATAGAATCGAAGTGCTACCACGACTACACTCATTTTGTTACACAATTGATTCACAATCGAAGCAATTGCAACTATTATACGTTTCCAATGTAACGATGGCTTTATCCATACAGTGGACATTTCCGTCTTATACTTTATGTTGTTAATCGTGTGGATACTAGACAGTTGAAAATAATTTCTGTTATTTAATTCCTTGAAGTTGTGTACAAAATTGGCATCGTTTGTGATTTGCTGCTGGCTGCCAGTGTTTTGAATTCTCACCACCAATCAAATATGGCACCATTGTTTACAATGCAATGTGAAATAAAAATAATTACATTTTCATACATCTGATGGATTGGTTGTTGTATTTTGTGACAAGAAAGCATTTACCTTTTACTACGCTGATTCCTCACCATATACAGTCATAAAAATATATTAATGGTATTAGTGCATTGTTATTTACGCTACCATAAGCTCACATTCAAAAGTTTTAGGGCCAAAACAAGCAACTGAAGGTTAGTGTAACATAAGAGAAAAATGTTTTTTTCGCCACCCAAAAACTAGATGCGTGTTTTTTCAATACAGTTAATTTTGTGTTAAATGTGAAATAGGTTATGTAAACAAGCACTTATCAGCGAAAAAGATCGGCAGGCGAGAAACTAATCATAACAGACGGTGAAAACACCATAATCGGCCGATCGTCTTGATCGATAATCAGCATCGGCTCAGCTGTAATCACCAACCATTATGTTGAATGTGGGTGACGTTGACCTACCCCAGTATCCTTGAACTAGAAAAATCGAGACAAAAATCACTTAACGAATTAAAAAAAATCAAGTTGGATGTGTGTGTCCCTAAGAGTTTGATTCTCCTAAAGATGGCAGAGTACAGTCACTCCCTGGTACGACTATCAGCGGACGACGACTGATTAGTTAGTTCTTCTTCAAATCTGTGCAGTGGTGGCCGGTAGTTGAAATGAACCCCGTGCAATGGATATAGTCATTCAACCCCCCCTTTTTTCCCCTTATTTTTTCCAACGTGTGGGTAAATAGAGATCTCGTCCCACCCTTCCCCATCTATAAAAATATGAGATTTGGTGGGCCACAATTTGGCCATCTACGTGTAAGCTATTCTGTAAAAATGTTTGCCTTAGTAATACTACAATTATCAGTCTTAAATTTATCTATTAATTTAACGGTATATCAGGTAACTTTACCTGGGAAAATATTTCAATTGAATGTTTGATCATGACTTTCATGATTTTACCATTATTCTATGTTATTCTACTGGGGGAAAAAATAGTACCACACAACACATTTTTACCTATACCAGGTTACAATTTGACTTTTATTTTGTTAAGATAAGACAAAAACTTGCTAGATAGTCATATAACGTCCGCTGTCATTTTAAAATCTGACTGGGTCCATGAGAAGCTGTAAAATGTGCTTGGTACATCATGCATGTGTCAACACTGATAAGAGCGATTTTATTACTCTGCCACCAAATTCAAAACTCCTTTACACATTGAAGGTGTAGTGAAATTGAAAATTATCAGAACTTGGGCCGCGGATCTAATGGCAGCACAGGCACCCAAAAGTTAATAACAGTAGTCATGAAATTTTTATTAGTTGCACTTAACAAATTCTCAATTATTAAAAAATGGTCCATTAATTTTCCCGCATATCCTTCTGTTCCCGAGAAAATCCCACTCTTTGTCAGGTAGGCGATAAAAGTATATGTTTTGTTTTAATTCAAATTCAAGACAAAATTTATTTTTATCTAACAATTCAGAAGGTACAAATTTCAAACCTCTATACTGTACACAAAATTTGGTCGGATTATGCTTTAAAGTTGAACATCACAATTTTCTTGTATTTTAATAGTGAAATTCAGTTGCCATTTTTTTTCACATAAATGCGTTTACACCGTTTTTTTCCAAAGACGCAAGAATATGCAAAATAATGGAGGTTCATTATTTGATGTGCAATGGAAATAAGTTAATTTTAAATGCAAACTTGAATTAGAGCCTAAATAATGCTAAAAGCTGTAGAAATTTTTTTTTGTTACCTTGATAACAATTTTTTGGTCTTTTCTCAATACACCTAGCAGCACTGAGAACTCAATAATTAATTTGCTAGTAGTTATGCAATTTTATGGATTTGTATATTGTATTTTATTTGAACTAAACAAACAGCTTTTAGGGTTATTAACTCTACACTACAAGTAAACCTAATGGTTTAACATTTTATACAATCTACTTTTCATTGAATTATTTTTTTTCAAAGAGTAGTAGCCGCGTAATTTTAAAGTAAATATAAAACTACAAAAACTGAAAAAGAGCCTAACGAATCATAGACATACTACACAACTNCGCGTAATTTTAAAGTAAATATAAAACTACAAAAACTGAAAAAGAGCCTAACGAATCATAGACATACTACACAACTCTTGTTTAGTTGTCACAACCAATGAACTGTAGGCTTCATGTTGGCTGTAGCAATATGGACAGAGTGAAAGATTAAAATGTTTAAAATCTAGAAAACATCTCTGTCAATTATATTCTCTACATACATGAATTAATTAGAAATAAATGCATGTATAGTTTGAATGTTTGTAAAATGACAACAATTATGGCAAACTATTAGGCCTACTTACCCTAATTTACTACAGCATGAACTGTGAATTTGATTGGACGAAGCAAGTGTGATTTCAAATCGACAGTAACTTGTAAATTGCAGTAGCAAAATGTGCTTACTCTTGTCTTACTTGCAATNCGCGTAATTTTAAAGTAAATATAAAACTACAAAAACTGAAAAAGAGCCTAACGAATCATAGACATACTACACAACACTTGTTTAGTTGTCACAATCAATGAACTGTAGGCTTCATGTTGGCTGTAGCAATATGGACAGAGTGAAAGATTAAAATGTTTAAAATCTAGAAAACATCTCTGTCAATTATATTCTCTACATACATGAATTAATTAGAAATAAATGCATGTATAGTTTGAATGTTTGTAAAATGACAACAACTATGGCAAACTATTAGGCCTACTTACCCTAATTTACTACAGCATGAACTGTGAATTTGATTGGACCAGGCAAGTGTGATTTCAAATCGACAGTAACTTGTAAATTGCAGTAGCAAAATGTGCTTACTCTTGTCTTACTTGCAATTTGTTGTTTAATATTTATGTCTGCTACAGTGTAAACATTTAACTAATATTTAGTAACATTATTTTTACTGTATGTAGATACAAGATTAGAGAAAAGTAATGAAAGATAACCGAAAACAGAAAGTTCGTAGCTGCTGCTCTCCAATACAGTTAAAATATTTTTCAAGTTTTGTTCACAGTAAGAAGAAAATCACGAGTGGTAATGCTTTAAGAGGGGATAAACTTTAGTGTTTCCTCTTCATTTCACACGCATACCACCCATCTATATGTCGTAATGACGTAGTATTATAAATTTTCGGGACACGTGTTTCTCATTTTCTTTCGCTTTGCTAAGCTTCCTAATAATTTNTGCATACCACCCATCTATATGTTGTAATGACGTAGTATTATAAATTTTCGGGACACGTGTTTCTCATTTTCTTTCGCTTTGCTAAGCTTCCTAATATTTTTATTGGGTTTCAAAATTAAAGCCGTGATAGTTTGTTTATTGGGCATACGTTTGCCATTTTTTAACGTTTATCAGGCATCCGGTTGCCGTTTTCAAAATTTTAGTTTTTGTTAAGCGTCAGCATTATATTAGAAATTTTCAGACTGCGTCGAGAGTTTTGCCAGACAAGTTCGATAATGTGTGGAGAGCATGCGTGGCAGCCCACGCCAGGCCCTTTTCTGTGGAGAAGGGGGTGATAGGCAGCACAAGTACATATGTGCCTGTCGCCATTCAAGTCAGTAGTCTGAAGTCAGTCGATAACAGGCAGAAAACTTTAGTAGTCGACGAGGCCGCGTCGGGCATGGCGCTAGCCCCCACACTGGCAACTTAACCCTGCTCGTTTGATTTCTACACCGGTGTGGGAGGTCTCTAATTATTAATATTCTGGCGAGGCTACTTTTCGAGACTTAAATGAATGATTAAACGACTGTGGCGCTGCTGTCTGTTAGTTTGCCTGTAAACTGGTTCGTACTCTGCATACCGGACGATTGTATGTGAACTGTTCCAATCTTTCCAGTAAATAAAAGTACAGAGTAATAAACAAACATTAGACTTTATTTATATTTATTGGCGTTTCATGCTACTGTACTACCAAGTAAGCTAGCCGAGTGGTAACTTCCAGCCGTCATCACAGACGCTTCATCATTACAAATATGGCGGCCGAATGCGCCGCGTGGAACATCACAAATATGGAGCCTAGCTATGAGGCTGCCTCATTACAATTATGGCGGGCATAAACAACATAGGCGAAATTACATATATGGTGCCCCTGACGCGAGGCAACATTACAATGTAAAATCAAAAAAGTTTCTTGCTTGCTACTTTATTTCTGTGCATGTCCCGAAAAATAATCAACAGACCATTGTTTTACAATTTTTTACGTTGGAAATATTTTTAATAAAGAAAATAACATAATTGAGTTATAAAAAGAAAATGTAAAAAAAATTTCCCTGTAANCCTTTTAACGTTTCATGCTACTGTACTACCAAGTAAGCTAGCCGAGTGGTAACTTCCAGCCGTCATCACAGACGCTTCATCATTACAAATATGGCGGCCGAATGCGCCGCGTGGAACATCACAAATATGGAGCCTAGCTATGAGGCTGCCTCATTACAATTATGGCGGGCATAAACAACATAGGCGAAATTACATATATGGTGCCCCTGACGCGAGGCAACATTACAATGTAAAATCAAAAAAGTTTCTTGCTTGCTACTTTATTTCTGTATGCCCCGAAAAATAATNATTGAGTTATGAAAAGAAAATGTAAAAAAAATTTCCCTGTAAAATGTTTTAAATATTTGAGTGGATAGTTTTTGAGTGACAAAGAATTCAGTTTGAACGTTTTTTTGGCCACGGGAGGCGAGCACACTGCGCTGTTGAGCTACCTATGTAAAGAAGCCGAGGGAGTACGGGGAGGTACAGATAAGGGTGAGATTCCCCTGTCCCTTCGCAGCACCGGCCAGCACGAGGGTCTGGTTTTGAGTGGTAGCCGTGCTCAGCTGCAGTAGAGCACTGAGGCAGTGTGCACGATGCTAAAATCCTGCAAATAATTATCTCTGGCAACAAAATTGAGCTCTAACCAAGTAATATTGCATTGTTAAAGGAAAATAGCATCAATTTTGAGTCAATAACTTTGATTTAATAAAATATTCGTCAAAATGAATGAAAATTTGGCCAGTGCTAGAGCACGAGAGCAGGACCTCACGCACTGCCACTGTATTATTTAATCATAGACAATATAGTCTGTCAATCTACTGACTCCCTCCCCTTCTACTCACACTCCCATCACACCGCACGATGCTCCACCTCCCTTGTCATTTACTCTCCATAGGTCTACCCCCTCAACATTCACACATGCCCTTAACCCACCACCCGACTCTCCACCCCATCTCCATTTTACTTGCCAAAGCTCGCCCCNTATAGTTCAACTGATTAGTCGGTTCCCCTTTACCCTCGCCAACCAGTAGCATACCTCATGTGATTACTCACTAAAGTTTGATTCCCCTCCCCCAACTACCACCATGCCACGGACTCATCTTCATACTACAATCAATTCAGCTTCATTTACTCACTATAGTTCACACCCTCCATCACTACAGCGAAACCCCTTATTTACACTTTTCAAGGGTAAAAAGGAAAATAGTGTAGATTGCAGTAAAGTGTAAATTGAGGGAAAGCTCTAAAATGTCTTGTAGTACATACCTTATTTCCTGCATCTCTCATTTCTTGTGCAGTAAACACTTTCCAGTTATAAAGTATTTAAAATGCAATTACCAATACCGTATAACATCAGTTTTCAACCCACACATAAAAAAATATTATGCCAGATTTTAACTAAATTAAATAAAGCTTCATCCACTAATTTATCCTATGCAAATAAAATAAAAAAGGTCAGTCTTGAACTCGCACATACAAAGTACGTCACAATTTGTCAAAATAGATAAAGCATGATCCACTCATCNAAAAGGTCAGTCTTGAACTCGCACATACAAAGTACGTCACAATTTGTCAAAATAGATAAAGCATGATCCACTCATTACTAATACAAACAAAATAAAAAAGTCACTCAAGAAGATTTTCTGTTTCTTTAAACTTTGAATCCTTCACATATTTAAGTTTTTTCGCATTTGGCCCACAATGTACGGTATTTACTGTGATGGTTCTGCGTTTATTGATAATTGAAATTGTTTTATGCCTTTTTGCATTCTCCATTACTTTCCACAAATAAAAAAGAGTAGGTCAGATTATTTTTAAATTAAAACAACATATTGCATACATATTTATCTACAGGACATCGGGTAGATACACGTTAACCTTTATCATAGGAAATCTCCATAGGATAAAAGACACAGGTTAAGAACACACAGTTTTGATGTGGATACAGCAGTTGCATTGTTGCCACTCTCTCTTTTGAAGGGATAACACAGGCCGCCATCTTGCTTTGAGACGCGTTCCAGGCACACAATGTAAAATAGTGTTCGTATGCACTTAGTTACCAAATGTTACCCCATTGAACATTTTTTATGCAATTGAAAAATTATTTTCAGCACGAAGGTTTGCAAACTTGTGATTGTTATCTGTGATGGCGAAACAAAGCTGTAAATAAACTGTTTGTACATGTTTTGCAAGGCGTTAATAGCGGGAATATAACAAATTTTGTGATACAATTTGAGGGAAAGTGTTACATTACTTCTTATGGCATATAAACGGGACCTGAAGCAAATGGTGGAAACCGAGAACGTAAATAAGAGGTTTCGCTGTATCTAATTGTGCTGGCTATGTCATCTGCCCCCAACACTCCCTCACTTGTCTCATGATTGGCTCAGACCATACCAGCTCACCAGGCCTACCAACAAACCAGATCAGCCAACAATACTGACCAACCATACTGGCTGATGACTGGCTGCATCCAAGATTGGCTCCACCCAAGACTGACTGCACCCAAGACTGACTGCACCCAAGACTGGCTCTACCCAAGACTGGCTCTACCCAAGACTGNAAAAGGTCAGTCTTGAACTCGCACATACAAAGTACGTCACAATTTGTCAAAATAGATAAAGCATGATCCACTCATCCACTAATACAAACAAAATAAAAAAGTCACTCAAGAAGATTTTCTGTTTCTTTAAACTTTGAATCCTTCACATATTTAAGTTTTTTCGCATTTGGCCCACAATGTACGGTATTTACTGTGATGGTTTTGCGTTTATTGATAATTGAAATTGTTTTATGCCTTTTTGCATTCTCCATTACTTTGCACAAATAAAAAAGAGTAGGTCAGATTATTTTTAAATTAAAACAACATATTGCATACATATTTATCTACAGGACATTGGGTAGATACACGTTAACCTTTATCATAGGAAATCTCCATAGGATAAAAGACACAGGTTAAGAACACACAGTTTTGATGTGGATACATCAGTTGCATTGTTGCCACTCACTCTTTTGAAGGGATAACACAGGCCGCCATCTTGCTTTGAGACGCGTTCCAGGCACACAATGTAAAATAGTGTTCGTATGCACTTAGTTACCAAATGCTACCCCATTAAACATCTTTTATGCAATTGAAAAATTATTTTCAGCACGAAGGTTTGCGAACTTGTGATTGTTATCTGTGATGGCGAAACAAAGCTGTAAATAAACTGTTTGTACATGTTTTGCAAGGCGTTAATAGCGGAAATATAACAAATTTTGTGATACAATTTGAGGGAAAGTGTTACATTACTTCTTATGGCATATAAACGGGACCTGAAGCAAATGGTGGAAACCGAGAACGTAAATAAGAGGTTTCGCTGTATCTAATTGTGCTGGCTATTTCATCTGCCCCCAACACTCCCTCACTTGTCTCATGATTGGCTCAGACCATACCAGCTCACCAGGCCTACCAACAAACCAGATCAGCCAACAATACTGACCAACCATACTGGCTGATGACTGGCTGCATCCAAGATTGGCTCCACCCAAGACTGGCTCCACCCAAGACTGACTGCACCCAAGACTGACTGCACCCAAGACTGACTGCACCCAAGACTGGCTCTACCCAAGACTGGCTCTACCCAAGACTGGCTCCCCAAGACTGGCTCCACCCATACCAGACGACTGTACTAGCGGCCCAAGCCAACCAACCAGAACAGCCATACTGGCCAACAACTGTCTCCACCCAAGAGTGACTTCACAACAGACTTCTACCAAACTGACTATAACAATGAACAAGACCAACCAGCAAGATCAACCTGCCATACCAACCATATATGCCAACAGATGATGACGACCAATCTTGAAACAAGTCGCATAATACGAATCTCATTCCTAAACTGTTTGCGCAAAAATTTGCAATACTTAACAAAAACTTTGAAAAAATACATAAAGCATCTCACCCACCACTATCATGCAGCGAATTGTGTAGCGAGTATCAGAAATCATACAAAACTTGTCACAAGTCAAGGTGTTAACCAATATGTGAGCTACATATCATCTCTCAAAGTACGATGCAAACAATGCCACGAACCATGATGAGAGCTATGAAACATTCCTCAAAGTATGTCGTAGACCATGTCATGAACCAAGATGCCAGCTTCAAAAAGTGTCTCAAAGCATGTCACGAGCAATATGAGACGAGGGTCGGTCGGCTGATGGGTGAATAACTTCATCTTCATCCATGAAGTTGTGACGCAGTATTATTACTTTTTGGGAAACGTGTNGTCGGCTGATGGGTGAATAACTTCATCTTCATCCATGAAGTTGTGACGCAGTATTATTACTTTTTGGGAAACGTGTTTCAATTTTCTTTCGCTTTGCTAATTTTCGTATATTTTTATCGGGTTTCAAAATTAAACCCACGGTGGTTCGTTTACAGTGATATTTTGTTTATCGGGCATACGTTTGCCGTTTATCAGGCGTCCGGTTGCTGTTTTCAAAGTCTTGGTTTCAGTAGCGTCAACATTAGATGAGTTTCAGACTGAGTCAACAGTTTTGCCCGACAAGTTCGTACAACGCAGTTTCGGATAACATAGGAAGAGCGTGCGTGGCAACCCACACCAGGCCCTTATCTGTGGAGAGGGGGGGGTGATAGACAGCACAAGTACACGTGTGCCTGTTGCCACAGAAGGCAGTTGAATCAAATCAGTCCTCTAAAGCAGTTGTCATCCAGTGCTCGCCTAGGCCGCGTTGGGCGTGGCGCTAACCCCCACACCGGCAAACTTGAACTTGCTAGATTATTTCTCCGCTGGTATGGGAGGTCGCTGCATTTGTTTTTCTTCGGGCAAGTTTTTGAGACATGAATAATTCGTAAATGACTGTAGCGCTGTTCTGTAATTGTCTGTTTATCTGTGAACGGTTCGTACTCTGCATACCTGAAGATCATATGTGAACTGTTGCATATTGGTTAATAAATTAAAGTAAAGAACAAATAAACTNGTACTCTGCATACCTGAAGATCATATGTGAACTGTTGCATATTGGTTAATAAATTAAAGTAAAGAACAAATAAACCGGAACTTGACTTTATTTAATATTTAATTGGCGTCCATTTTAAAGAGTCTCATGTTACTCCCTCGTGAGCTAGTCGAGTGGTAAGTTATAGCCGAGTGGCAACTTAAAGCCGGCTATAACTGTGCACGTGCCACGTTACAAAGTCTCACGGTTTTTTGTGGTGGACATCGGCCAACTGACCCACGTCACACATTGCTTCATAACGTAGCTCGCTTCTTGGTTTGTAACATTTAAATTAATTGCTTTTTAAAAATATATTTATTTGTAATTACATATTAATTTTATTTACTGAAATGACTAATTGTGTCATAATTTCATGAAATCCATGTTATAAATGGTTTAAAAACAAGACTTTCAGTATAAGATTCTTTCATTACTAGTTTGTTGAAAAGTTTAGGCGTTATTCATGCACTGCTTTGCTGTGCCAGAAAATGGTGACATGAACTTTTTACAATATGGAAGATGACTATGGTATATGGTTTCTCAAATGTTAGAAATTTTAGGTCATAAGCACTGATTTTAGGCTTTCTAATAGTGCTGAGCAGTACATGAGCAATCTTGTATATTTGAAACATTCTTCTGTATGAATTTGTGAGTGAATGAACTTATATTGTCACGAAAGGTTTCCACACAGTGATGACAGCAACAACACGGTTGCACAGGAGCAAGGTTCGAGTGGGTGTCAGGTTAGGTTCACCCTCAATGAGTCAAGCTCTTACTGTGGAGGTGTCTGTAGTATTTGGTATCTTCATAAATTGGGTTCAGGGCAGTTACCCAGCGGCTGGTCAACAGAGAAGACAGTTGGGGCCATGCATTCGCCCCACTGTGTACCCCTTCTGTGGTTGAATGGCATAGGTGGGTAAGTTCTAAGGTTTGCTTCCCCCCAAGGTGAGGCTGAAGACAAGTGTCTAGCTAATAAGTGCCCGCGGTGGCTAGGTCACACTTTGTCAGGCCTCCGGCAGATTTATATGCGGTGGATGGAGTGGGTTCACTGACTTAGGTGGCCTAACCGTTTCATAGTGTAGTGTTCCCAGTATGGGGCTCTACCCTTTTACGCCCCAGGTACCTTTCCGTATCTCGCCCGCAGTATGGGTGGCAAATGAAGGGGGAGGGTGTGCACGCGTATGTGCGATGACGCACTGGCTGTCCTCGGTTATGGGACGGTCTGTGGTCCTACTCTACAATCGGAAAGTATTCTCAGTGCCGCTGTCTCCTGCTGTTCGTTTGAAGGGGCGATGCTTACTAGGTCCGTAGGGAAGGGATACCAAGTTCACCTTAAAGCTCAATTCATACTAATGGTCATGGTCAAGTCAGCTCACGGTCAAGGGTTACAACGTGTGATTCACACATACAGTCAAATCCTAACAGTGCATACCTAGCATCCCGCCCACATACATACTCGTTTGTCATCTAGTAGCAAACATGGCGTTTTGTACTTGTACTTTGATCATAATCACGTTGATTCTTGATGATGAAGAACTAGAAGAGAAATCAGAGACAACTGGTTTTGGGTTCACCCATTGGTCCAGGAGGAGGGAGAATATTCAACAATATATTGCCAGCTAGTAAACTATGATACAAAGTTTTATAAACATTATCGTCAGTCCCATAGTGAATACATGGATATACTGGCAACAATGGAAAATGACGTGTCGAAGGAGGACACAAGATTTCGGAAAGCTATTTCTCCCTCAGAAAAACTCTCCATCTGTTTACGGTAAGTAAATGCTGTAATATTGTCAATTGTGTTGTTGTTGTTGTTGTTCATATGGATCCGAACATAAGTTTAATAATATTTAAATAACAATTGAAATCCCACAAAAGGCATCGTCACTTTTTTTTTTTTATTTTTTATTTTTTTTTTATTTATTTATTTCATTTCTGAAACATTTCAAGAAATGTACTTAACACTTTTTTCCTTTGTAATATGCATATATATGTCCATTTCTTTTAGTGTACATATATTATGTTAAAATCTCACACCATAAAAATATAAAGAAATTAACAAACTAGGATGCCACCTCTAGAAAATGACTTAGATGAAAAGAAGTTAGAAGTATGAAAGGAGGTGCATCGATAAAATAAATACATATAAATACATAACCCATACATATTTATTCACACACATACCACAAAAATATGTATTTTGTGTAAATAATGGTAAAAGTAGTTGAAAACATTAATAACACGTGAGAAAAACTCTTGCATTGGGGAACGTAATGAATAAAATGCATTTAAAAAAGAAGAAAATAGAACATTTTTTTTTTAGAAAACTGATTCAAACATCAGGAGTAAAAATACTAATGAAAGAGTGAACACTACCACCAGAAGGAGGTCAAGACTTGGTAGAAAACGTAGTAGCAGATTGTTTAGCGGTGTCTTCTTAACAAGGAGGGGGTGTCTGCAGTTGAGATGACAGGAGAAACTATGCGGTAGAGAGGTCTGTCACAATGGGGTGAAACTCTGTCGTGCATATTGGGTGTTTGGTACATANAGAAAAACTCTTGCATTGGGGAACGTAATGAATAAAATGCATTTAAAAAAGAAGAAAATAGAACATTTTTTTTTTTAGAAAACTGATTCAAACATCAGGAGTAAAAATACTAATGAAAGAGTGAACACTACCACCAGAAGGAGGTCAAGACTTGGTAGAAAACGTAGTAGCAGATTGTTTAGCGGTGTCTTCTTAACAAGGAGGGGGTGTCTGCAGTTGAGATGACTGAGGAGAAACTATGCGGTAGAGAGGTCTGTCACAATGGGGTGAAACTCTGTCGTGCATATTGGGTGTTTGGTACATACATTTGCTGGTGTTGCAGCTGGAACATTGGCTGTTCCTCACCCACACACTTCCCCTCTCTCACAGCAACAGTATTGAATAATCGCTGTTTCACCAACAACTTATCTGCAGCAGAAAACTTTTTGACTGTAATTGCATCAAAAAGAGATCATCCCCATCTGTTTCTTTTTATTTCTTCTCTTCACTTAATATTTGCTTCATGAGAGCACTACTCACAGTCTCTGTTGGGAACTCTCTTTTCCCACACTGACAATTAGGGGATTTCCAGACCTCATGATCTTGATTTGTGGTTGGTAGCTCCCCGTACGTTTTTGTGATGCCAGTGTGACCTGAGGTTTTCTGCTCGTTTCATTCCTGCGACATCTCAGCTACTTCTTCCTTGCCTTCTAAGCCATCCACGGAAGAAATTCTCATTTTATCCTCCATGTAAGGAAGGAGAAATTGCAGGTTCTTGCTGTATTTCCATTTCATTGCAAGCCACCTGGATCACCAGTTTTTTGTTTTTGGTTGCGCCCATGTTTTCTAAATCGAGGACGGAGAGATTCCCAACGTTGTTTGCATTTTTCCGCATCTGAAACAACTAAACATTTATTAATAATAAATAATGTATTTAATCATTACACATGTACTATCAATTTATTATTTAATCATTATTGCACTGTTTAACACATTTACAAAAAATTTGTTACATCTGTATACTTTCCCTTAAAATACCCAACATCGAAAAGTAAAGAGGAATGGACATGTTTGAAAGTTTTGTAAATGTAGAAAATTTAATGTTATTTGTTACTTTTTTATTTTCAGATTTCTTGCAACAGGCAATTCTTTCCAGACAATTGCCTTCAGTGACCGCATGGGGCATTCAACAGTCCATTCAATTGTCCAAGAAGTATGCAAAACAATAATTAAACAATTGATTGATGCGTGTATTCCAATGCCTGACACGAAACACTAGGAAGAAATCACTGAAAGGTTTTGGTCAATGTGAAATTTTCCCAATTGTGTTGGAGCCTTGGATGGAAAACACGTTCAAATAACTACTCCTGCCAATAGTTGATCCAACTATTTCAACTACAAGAGAACATTTTCAGTAGTTTTACTGGCAGTTTTGTAGATGCAGACTATAGGTTCATTGCTGTGGATATTGGTTCTTATGGTAAAAACAGCGATGAAGGAATTTTTTCTAGTTCAGTAGTGATATGCTGGATATACCCGGAAGTAAACAACCACCCGGCTCCGATGTTTCTACACCTCACATGACTGTCACAGATTCTGCTTTTCTACTCAAAAAAACATACTTGACAAGACCCTACCCTGAGTCTCGACCAGAATTAACTGTAGAGGAGGAAATCTATAATTACAGACATTGCTGTGCGAGCAAAACGCGTTGTGGAAACGGATTTGGGATTTTGGCACAACAGCTTAAAACTTGTGACACGTATTTTGCACAATTATTTACGTAATAACAGAGTTTCATTATTGGAAAATAATTGTTCGGATGCATTTGATTAAACCCCCATTTTAGTACTAATGCCCAAACTGCAGCATTCAGTACTAGAGAAATGTTTACAGCCTATTTTTATTCCGAAATAGGAAGAGTGCCATAGCAATATGGATGCATTTCATAAATAATACACTATGTACGCATATTTCATAAATAAAATATAAGAATTGTAATTTTTTGTATTTGCACTTTTTTTATATACATATGTAGATTTCAGGAATCAAATTTAAGTTATTTATTTACCTTGTTGAAGTTTTCCACTTATTTCCTTCCACACATTGGTTTTGTGAAAAGTATCGCAGTATTTAGGGTGTGCAAAATCGTATAATTCAATTTTTTCGCCAACAAACTCAATCAACAACTCGTCGTTCATAATGATCAGAGCGAGACTGACATGTGGCTACATTCTCACTCGGTGATATTGGTTGAAATCCACTTGAGCGCCATGGTCTGGATTGCCTGCGGAACGATCGAGACTTGACCTGACTACCGTGACTTGATCANAGACTGACATGTGGCTACATTCTCACTCGGTGATATTGGTTGAAATCCACTTGAGCGCCATGGTCTGGATTGCCTGTGGAACGATCGAGACTTGACCTGACTACCATGACTTGATCAAGACATCCTAGTCTGAATCCCTCCATTGGATTGCGTGCTATTGATGTTGATTGGACAGTGACTTGCCAGTGAGCTGACTTGACCATGATTGGTAGTGTGAATCAAGCTTAAGAAATTATATACAGCGGTTAACTCATGACGTATTTATTCTAGAGAGAACAAACACGGTGGCTTGTACTACCTCCTACGTTTGCCCATTGTTCATAAACTAGCTGACCCTATAGAAGTCAAACTTAGTAAAAGAGAGGTGAAGGTGCCTGTGGGAATTCAAAAGCAATTGTCTAGAAAGATTCACATTTAGATGAAGTCTTTGCGTGAGACATACTGTATGTCCTGAAGGGACTCGAGGTACTACTTAGCTGAAATGAGGTTATGTGTGGCACTTGCTGATGTTGATGGTCAATTGTACTTCTTGCCTCTTTGGGGGTTAGCAGACGTGGGAATCTGCGGCTAGTCACTGGAAGGCGACTGGTCACTTCTTAGTGTAGGCTCCTCAGGAGGAAGAGTAGGCAGAGAACTTTAACACAGGTTGTGCTGAGGCGAGCTGCCCGAGGTCAACTCTTCGGTGGTGACTTCTCTGGGAGGAGTTGGCCGAGGGAGGCGGTCTTCCTTTGACTGGGGACTCCTCAGGGAGAAGGAGTTGGCTGGAAATACTGTTGGGATATCATTGCTAGTTGGCGGTGGTCAATCGGATGGCAGCAGGTCGTCCTTCTGCAGTGGCTTCTTAGGGAGGAGGAGCTGGCAGAGAGTCTCAGCACAGGGAGGTACTGAGGAGAGCTGCCCGGAACCAACTGTCAATTTCCTTGTTGTGAGGNCTGGCAGAGAGTCTCAGCACAGGGAGGTACTGAGGAGAGCTGCCCGGAACCAACTGTCAATTTCCTTGTTGTGAGGCTTTATATTCTGCTGGGCGGCTTGCCCTGATGACGTCTGCTGGGGAGACATCGGTGCCCGATGATTGTGGGCAAGTATCCGACGTTCGCTTAGGGGCAGCATTATTACATTGTCGGATTTGGTTTATTCCTTTCCCAGGTAATTAAAACATGTACGGACTCAGGCTAATCGTTATTAAGTGCTCCTCTCTCTCTTCCTGTGCTTCTTACATGTACTAGAAGTCCTGCCGGGTTCATAGGTATGCCATTACCATGTCTAGCATGTCCGTGGTCGTTTCAAATACAGCGTGGGTGCTTGTGGCCTTCGCCTCTCATTACACTGGCCTCTCTGTCATACCTTGTGATGTCGCACTGTGCGGCTGGCGAGTATCTGACGCTTGCCTAAGGGCAACATTTTTACGTTGCTGCATTTGTATTCTTCCGTTCTCAGGTAATTAAATACACATGCGTGCATGGGCTAATTATTATTGAGCATACCTCTCTTTCTTTCATGTCCTGGAAATTCTGTGGTTTATAGACATGCAGTATCGTGTCAAGCACGTCCACAGTCGCTTCGAATACATCATGGGTGCTTGTGACACACTTTTTGTTACGCCGGCCTCTCTCTCGTACCTTGTGATGTCGCACATGATTATGCAAAGTCGAAAAAAATCTAGCCTGTACGTGTCATGCGTCAACTATATATGGAATTTATTGTAAATGTCAGCNTTATGCAAAGTCGAAAAAAATCTAGCCTGTACGTGTCATGCGTCAACTATATATGGAATTTATTGTAAATGTCAGTGTTATATTCCTTTATGAGTAAGTGAAGTTAATGTCAAATGTAACTCACATTGTAAATATAATTGTCAAATTTGTAGTTTGAAACATTATGTAAATCTCTATTTGTATGCAGCATTTGTGTAGTGTCTTATATGCAATTATGGAGTGAATGGACATTTATTATTTATGTTATAAATTTTCTTCAAATGTTCGAATCACAGCAATCTTCATCTAGCAGTCTCTCCATGAAAAATGTGACATGCTGGAACATGATAATTTATTGTCAAATTACATTCTTCACTAAAGTCATAATAGTTATTTTTTTTCCTCTCAAAATATAAATCTCCATCTACACTAAAATACTTGAACAATTGGTCGCTCTGTCTCCTTGTGTATGGGCCAAATGTATAGTGCAATTCATAAAATAACAGAATATTGCACTGCCAATAAGCATTGTACCATGTGTTCATGCATCAGTTGTCTGAGTAGCATAGACAACTGATGCATTAACCGTTTGCCTGGTTAATCTGTGGAATCCCAGCTTTGAGGAAATTGAAGGGGAATAGTCGCTGCCTTTTCTTCCCCACCTTGCCTCTAACCATTGGTGTTGAATACCTCAGCTGTTTAGGGTCCAACCTACGTGAAACTGTTTTCTGTGTTTGACGCAGAGAAGCACAGGAGCAAATAAGGATGACACTGCCATACACATATCAGTTGTGATATTGCCACTATGTGCAGGGCTCTGAACAGGAATGGAAAGTCTGTATCATGGTTCAATGCAGGTGCCCTGAATACAATACAATCTTTGTCTGGCCCAAATATTTTGAGAGACAGCACTTTGAAAATCAGTTTATAGCAATGTTCAGGTGCTTCTAAATGATGATTCTAATGAGCATAATGCCTAGAACATAATTGACTCACAGTCTGAAGTGTGTGTTCTTTTCGTAGATCAGCACATTGGGTGCATGTGTAATAGTTTTGTAAAAACACATTGCAGTGCAGTTCAAGTACCAGGTAGGCACCACCCAGATACCCCAGTAATTGGAAGTGTGTGACATGCGACGTGTGGATTGCTGCAGGTTCACACTGATCAAGGAGCACCTGGTGGAGTTCAACCAGTTGGCGATGGCAAATGCGGAGGGCTCGGACCACATGCTCAACAGAGTGATGCCCAAGGACAACATTGGTCTGGCCGCGCTGCTCAAGACCAAAGAGGCTGCCTGGGACAATGGTGAGTGACCAGCTCTGCTCGTAACACCACTGTTGGTAGTGGACAGCTTAAGGCTTGGCCTTACAAGACATGTTGAATTACCAATTTATAATTTATTTCAGTAATTTGCGGACACTTATTTTAAAACTTAAACTATAGCTCTCTGTAGCAGTATACATTACACTGTAGGAGAAACACAAATTCTGAACTTTTATGTCAAGTAATTACAATGTAATTAGTGCAGTACCATTTTTAAATTATTAATATATACATGCCATTTTATGATCATCAGATAACT
>NQII01002736.1:171472-193301 GCA_002778355.1 Clitarchus hookeri
TGTAATTAGTGCAGTACCATTTTTAAATTATTAATATATACATGCCATTTTATGATCATTAGATAACTAGAGGCAAGATTATGTGGTGAATACCGATAAAATAGAAATAACACCAAACTTCATGTTAATACACCACACAACACCAAAACTTAATTGAAGACACAAAATAACACTAAATTAAAATAAGTATTATAGTTTATCAGTAAAACTACAATAGTATTCTGAATATTTAAGTTATGCAATTGCACATTGTCTATAAATTTCAACATTTACACCAGAAAATAGTTGAATAGTGCTTACTTTTGTTTACAGTAAAATCATTTCAAAAAGTTTTCCTGCTGAGTTAAATTACTTAATTTTGCACCTGGTCTATGAACACTAAGCAAACTGGACCTTCTTAAAATTTAGGTTAATAAACCTAAATTTTTCGGTCCCTTTAGAAACTTTTTAATTACAAGTTTTATGTGAATACGTGTTTAAATGTGCATTTTTGTTAACTATATACAGGCAGTCCTCGACTTTCATACATTCAAGATTTGTACAACTCGCTCTTTCATACATGACATATTAATTAGTACCTCTTAATCAACCTTCATACAACCAATTTGGTCTTCCATACATCTAGCAATCTACCAACATATTAGTTGCCATCTAACACTGCCTGCCATGTTTTCCAGTCTTTGTGGATCATATGTTACGTATGAATGTTTAGATATGGCTGTCATATTGGCACAATACAAATGAGTGCTTCTGTTAAAATAATATACGAATATCTGAAAAACTTTCACATAGTTTTTACAACTTACAACTTACAAAATAAAATGTTACATTTGCACAACAATTTTCAGAAAGTAGGAAGTATATTTAATTACCTTGTTTATTCATATAGTACTCACAATCAAATACATATATATGTGTTGAAAATCAACATTTCAGGTAATAAAGTATTGCACATGTATATTTATTCGTTATTTTCAATGAAATACTTGTTAAAAATAACATGTTTATCAATTAAATATATTATCTTTCTACCAAAATTAACTTTTTTTTTAATTTTCTTGTTATTTTGGAACAGAACCCATCTTATTACATGCATATATATATATATATATATAATTCAACTTTCATACATTCAACTTTCTCACACATTTTCAGGAACACATTATGTACGAAAGTAGAGGACTGCCTGTATTGTCAAAATATAAACAATAACGCCAAAATCTTAAATTTTAAAAATAAAATTGAGCTTAAAATAAAACCATAAAATCTTATCCCTACAGATAACACATGAATAAAATTAGGTATAATTAAAGGCATTTGTGAAACGTAAAACATCCTGTGATAAAAAATATTTAGTTAGGTATTTCATTGAAAATGATGTTATGGCACTAAAGTTAAAATTTAACATGGTGAGTGACACCAAGTCACAACATAACAGATTTTCTGTATGGCGAAGTATTTTCAATGATAATGGAAGTAATGCCTTTTTAAACTCCTGTTGCTGCAAAATTATTTGCATCATGAGAGAAATAGTCCTGCAACTACAGAATCATACCCATCATACTCTCAATTATTTTCATAAACAGTAATTTCTGCTTGTTTAATTTTTATTATGTTTCATTGTATATTTTTATATTAAATATGTACAGAAAAATGACTTTGCCTTTAAACCTAGAATAAGTCACAGAAATTTGTCTCTGACCTTCTGTTGCAACTGTGATTTTGGTTTTGTAAATGTTGTCGTGCAGAGATACATTATGTGTCAGTGTGCAGTGATTGTCCGTTACTGGAGGTGACTGGTTGACTGCAAGACTATACTTCATCATTTACAATAACTGTACAGTGTGTGTTGTTTTACTCCTTCCTCCATTTTTTACACACTTGTCTTGTTGAAATTGCATGATTTCACAATGCAGTGATGCCACATTGGATTTGGGTTACAAACATCTCACACACTATTTTCAATTAACCAGTACCATGATTTGTGATTTAAATTTTCTTTAATTGCACTTTTACTCTACACGTCTTGTTTCTTGCGGGAAAATCAGATGTTTTATTCAAAATGTACAAATTTTTCAATAAAATAACATCCCAGGAATTTACACAACAGTTTCTCTTGGATGTCAAAAACGAAGCTAAAACAAAGTGACTGTTAAGTCCATTTTCATCGCTTCTCATTTAAATCAGACGTTCTATTTAATATTTAGATGTGTTCTGAGTAAAATAATACCCCAGAAAGTTGGGTACAACCACTTGTTGACATCAGAAATTAAGGTTAACAAAGTAGCAAGTGCGAAATCCATTTTCAATTGCTTCTCATGAAATAATTTCCAGTTTTATTACAAGTATTTTAATTTATTTTAATATTTGGATGTTTTTATAATAAAATAATACAACAGAAAGTTACATATGACCACTTGTGGAATTGAAGCATAGGAAAGCTATCGTTATTGTTTAGGGGAGGAGATAGGCATGGATAGGTAACTAGCATCTTTTTTTTACTGTCAAGTATCACACGAAGTCTACCCTATGCAAGGGTGAAGAGCAAGTAGCACTCAGTGCCTCTGCTTCAGGTCAGCTGTAATTGTCAACTGATATCTATTTTTAATGTCTCTCTCTCTATAAATAAATAAATAAATATATGTATACATATATGGCAACAGCTGTTCGATGTGGGGTAGCACACATTGACGAATCGTTGAGTACCTCAGGGACCACTTTGAAAGATGTCAAACAGATTATACACTGCACAATACGCACTCATTCAAATGGGTGCATACAGTATGTACAAGAATCAATAAATTAAACTGTGATTTCAAGCAGCCACGTTTGTCTTCGTTCCATGCCGGACATTCCTGCATCCATACCCCACGTGGTGTCACTTTTCAAACATACTTGTCGTACACTTTCAGCTGTACATAGTACAATTCCTGAGTTGGATCATTTTTGAGAGATAAACATTAGCTGCCATGACTTCTGAATCCGCCCTCGTATGTGAAATATATATAATTTTTTTAAACTTTTTGTAAATTTTATACATAATAATTACAAAATTGTAGTGAATGTTTCTGAAGTAAATAAAATCCAAGACAGCAATCATACAGCAGGAATGGTAGGATACAAGAATGTTTTTTAAATGTTATTAAAAAATATATGTAACAAGGCATTATTTTGTGAAATAAAATACTTTACTGGAACTGTAAATTATGGGCGTCACCAAAGAATTTCCATTTACTTTTTTTTTTATTTCTTTTTATACTTTTTTTAAGAACTAGGTTGCCAAAGGTCAGCCGACTTCACACTATGATTCCCATCGAGGATCTGAAAGAGCAGCAAGCATGGCTCCATTAAAATAACATTGCCTCTCTCTGCAATCTTCTGTCAAAAAATTGCCATTTTCGTATTTTTTGTATTAATGACTATATTTTAGGAAGGATGTGACGGTAACTTTTGTTAATACAATACAGTAACTCCTTTATCAACGGTTGGTTTTCAAATAACATATTTCCTGGCATACGAATAATCTGCTAGGTCTACTGAAGAAAAATAAATATTTGCATTTTGAAGTATATTTCTTACAATTAACTTGTACAAAAGCAGTATGTCGACACAGCAATTTGTGGAATAGGCATACATACAAATGCATGTAAATGTTATAGATCATTTACTAAACTCTCTAGTCAATGCAATGAAATTTGCAGTCAGTGTTCTTAAGATTAAGTAGGCCAATATTTTAATTAGATTTGTTTTAAATTCTAACAAAGTGTTGCAGACAAAAGTGGCTTTTAAAATGTACTCATTTCAATTTTTAATGTTTACTTGTTCATAAAAACAATTTAAAAAGTTTGAACATGCAAAATATTTCTACTGTGTTTGTCAGTTTCCTAATTTTTTTTTTAAAACATTGGATGTTTATTTTGAGTGGTGCGGTTATAACACTATTTGGTTTTTTTATATGTTTGTATTTAGAAAAAAGGTTTACTTGCTTTTTCTATGATAACATCATTTTATGGCTAACCATTCACTTTTTTTTTTTATTCATTTGCAAGCTTTTTTCTCTATTTTCTTCTTCTTACTTACTGGAATAGTGTTGTAATTGTCATACTATTCTTTACGCGTAAGTTTAGTATTCATACATTTATTCTGCATTTAAACATTTTTTTTTAATTTACATTTTCATTGGCTTGCAAGACTGTCTAAGAGTAGCAAGAGTATGGTCTTGGCTGGTCAGTAAAAAATACTTTCTTAATTTCCTCAATTTATTTACATTACATAATAACCGGACAGCCACAGAAACGTCAAGTGCAATCAAGAACATCCGCGCCACGTGATTGGCGAAAACATGTATAACTGTGGGGAGGAAAACTCCGAAAAGGACATTGCAACATTTCCCAATATTTAAATTAAGTAGTTTACAATTTTTTTTAATATTCAATTTACTACCAAATATTTTGCGTCAGTGGCGTTTCGTCTTGTGTTTAAGCACTTTTTTTTTTGCCTAAATAAAGCAATCACTAAAGCCATTTTATTTTTATTCTATTGCAAGTAGTTTTCCTTCTACCCATTATTTGTCTGAAACACAATATTTCTGCTAGCTATGTCACCATCATGGAGGTTCTACATATACAGTAAACATCTGGAGAGGTGCTAGTCAGGGTGGGGGTGAAGCCAATTCAGAGGAGAACAAAGTTGAAAGAGGAATAGAGGAGAGCACATTAGCCAATAGGATGCAAGTTTCCGTAAAGGTCTCTGCAAGCTCGACAATTTCATTCTGTACATACGAGTGTAGTAATTTCTGGAACAAAATCCCTGTAAATGTGAAATTTCATACGAAAATACATTTCAGTTATTAGTTAGCCTACTTCGCTTGCTTATAGCCACGTCTTAAATTTATATCTGAAAAAAAAAAAAAAACAGCAAACACAATTTTTAGCGAGCAGAAGGCATACCACTTAAAAACTTCTAATAACAAATATTTTTTCATATGTGTGTATAAATATAAATATTAGACCTCTTGTTTTCAAGTTATAGCATTTGTACTTAATGACATTGAACATTTCTAAACCTCTCATTTAGCATCTTGATAATTATTTTGGACTCGTTCCTTTAACAAACTCCCATTACAATTGTGTGGAAATTTTTTTTTTACTTTCCATTAAAAATTTTTTTATATAACTCTGCAACGTCAACAAAATATCTGGGAAGTATGCAGTCGCGGGTCTTGACCTTGCTCAAGGAGATAGGACGGAGGCAAGGAAGGTCTAGCGAACCAATCACAGGGAAGCAACATTGTCAACGATACCTACTTTATAGTCAGTGCGCGTGTAATTTGAACAAAACACATCAGTATTGCGCGAGGTATTCACTAAAGAGTAAGTTATGGCATGTTCAAGAGAAAAATGTTGTACCATTCATAGTGAAGTCAGAGAAATTTTCTGGAAGACATACATATCCCATTGAAAATGCCACGAAACAAGCAGTAGCTGCAACAGGGAAATCAGTGCCGAAAATATGTAAGATGCATAAGAAAATGATTGTATCAAAACTAACAGATACAAAAGTATGTATAACAGGTAAAAAACCAAAGACAAGCAGCAGAAAAATTGTTCTGGATGACTTTTATTTGTGCGTTATTCGATGCACAAATCAAAACTTTTATGCTCGCAGAAAAGACGTACATACTTGAAAAAAGCTACTGTCTGTACTACGAAAAAACAAAAATGGCTCAAGGTAAACAATATTGCTTATGGAAAAGAAAATTCTAAAGCAGAACTACTTTGCGTTGCTAAATGCCAACGCTCAGCTCCCAAGTATTAATTATGTAGACAAACTTATTGAGGCGGCCACTATGTAGTCAGGCTGTTGCCATATCACTGTAATTTTAATACCATGGCTTACACTGAGGTGACAAAAGTTATGGCATACCTCCTAATATCATGTCGGACCTCCTTTTGCCCGGCAAAGTGCAGCAACTCGACGTGGCATGGACTCAACAAGTCGTTGGAAGTCTCCGGCAGAAATATTGAGCCATGCTGCCTCTATAGACGTCATAATTGTGAAAGTGTTGCCGGTGCGGGAGTTTGTGCACAAACTGACTTCTCGATTATGTCCCATAAATGTTTGATGGGATTCATGTCGGACTATCTTGGTGGCCAAATCATTCGCTGGAATTGTCTAGAATGTTCTTCAAACCAATCGCAAACAGTTGTGGCCCGGTGACATGGCGCATTGTCATCCATAAAAATTCCATCGTTGTTTGGGTACATAAAGTCCATGAATGGCTGCAAGTGGTCTCGAAGTAGCTGAAAATAACCCTTTCCGGTCAATGATCGGTTCAGTTTGACCAGAGGACCCAGTCCATTCCATGNATAACCCTTTCCAGTCAATGATCGGTTCAGTTTGACCAGAGGACCCAGTCCATTCCATGTAAAAACAGGCCACACCATTATGGAGCCACCACAGCTTGCACAGTTCCTTGTTTACAACTTGGGTCCATGGATTCGTGGGGTCTGCACACTCGAACCCTACCATCAGCTCTTACCAACTGAAATTGGGACTCATCTGACCAAGCCACTGGTTTCCAGTCGTCTAGGGTCCAACCGATATGGTCACGAGCCCAGGAGAGGCGCTGCAGGCAATGTCGTGCTGTTAGTAAAGGCACTCGAGTCGGTCTTCTGCTGGCATAGCCCAGTACAGCCAAAGTTCGCAGCACTGTCCTAACGGACACGTCCGTCGTACGTCCCACATTGATTCCTGCGATTATTTCATGCAGTGTTGCTTGTCTGTTAACAAACACTGACCATTCTGTGCACACTGCGTTATCCATGGTGGGAGGTTATGCCGGAAATTAGGCATTCTCGGCACACTCTTGACACTGTGAATCTCGGAATGTTGAATTCCCTAACCATTTCCGAAATGGAATGTCCCATGCGTCTAGCTCCAACTACCATTCCGCGTTCAAAGTCTGTTAATTCCCGTCGTGCGGTCATACTCACGTCAGAAACCTTTTCACATGAATCACTTAACTACAAATGAAAGTCCAACCAATGCACTGCCCATTTATACATTTTGTACGCGATACTACTGCTATCTGTATATTTGCATATTGCTATCCCNCCACATTGATTCCTGCGATTATTTCATGCAGTGTTGCTTGTCTGTTAACAAACACTGACCATTCTGCGCACACTGCGTTGTCCAGGGTGGGAGGTTATGCCGGAAATTAGGCATTCTCGGCACACTCTTGACACTGTGAATCTCGGAATGTTGAATTCCCTAACCATTTCCGAAATGGAATGTCCCATGCGTCTAGCTGCAACTACCATTCCGCGTTCAAAGTCTGTTAATTCCCGTCATGCAGTGTTAATCACGTCAGAAACCTTTTCACATGAATCACTTAACTACAAATGAAAGTCCAATCAATGCACTGCCCATTTATACATTTACATGCGCTATGATGACGATAGACATATAAACGTATAACGATAGGCATGACTTTTGTCACCTCTGTGTATATCTGGAACACTGTCAAATCTCGTGTGTGTTATAAAAATGTATCGCAAAGAGCCAACCAGACAAAAGTGTTTACAGACGAGGCTATAAACAGTATTACAGAAAAAGACTGGACATCAGATGTATTACATGTAAAAAGAGAAGCAGCTGAATATTGGAAAAACAATTGTTGCATGAGAGAAAAAATAAAAAAATGTGTAAGAAGTGTGGGTGATGACAGCGAGTGACAGTTGTCATGATGACAGTTGTCGTGGTAGCAATTGTAGTGAAATACTTACAGATGGTGCACTTTCAGGAGTCTGAGAACTTGCATAGGAAACTGCATGTGTTAAACTATGTTGATTTGATAAACAGTGAAGATTTACTGGTGTTTGGAGTGATGTGTAACATAATATGAACGTTTTCAAGTTGCGTCTTTTGAGGTGTCTTATTATGTAAAATAATTCACTTGTTTTGGAGACTGATTCCACTCAACATTTCTTTCTGGACAGATATGCGTTTATTAACATCTTCCTTGTGCTAACAATTTCAATCATGTTTCTGTTGTTCTAGTTTTGAACTTATCTATTATTTTAAACCTTCATAAAATTTTGGTACCATTATGAGTAAATGTTATAAATCTTATTTGCATGCACGTCAGTTTATGCATTTTTAAACAGCATAAATTAAAAATAAAACATGATACCAAGGGTTAAAAATATAAATTTTATATACTTTGAACACAATTTATTGTTAATAAAAGATAATTTTTGTATGTCTTGTCAAATAAATTGAAATCAATGTTTACTGTGNTTAAAAATAAAACATGATACCAAGGGTTAAAAATATAAATTTTATATACTTTGAACACAATTTATTGTTAATAAAAAGATAATTTTTGTATGTCTTGTCAAATAAATTGAAATCAATGTTTACTGCGCATATTATTAATGATGCAATATATTTGTAGCTTATCTATCCTCTCTCATATTTACCGGGCAGATGTTTTCCTGTCACCCCAATATATCTATCTTTATTCACTAAAAATTTAAAATGGTCTTTTGATATAATATTTTCATTCACCTCAAATGCACATTATAACAACGGTACTGTGATGTATCTGTATACTCGGGGAGCATTAAACAATTGAAATCTCGTATGCCGTGTGATAAATTATAGGGAAACCACACTACTGTTGTTACCATTCCCAAATGTGTCGCAGACGGTACTGTGTGTGCCTATCTTCCCCACTTGGCGAGGAGTGGAAGAGCCACACCTTCTCCTCACTCGATTGTTTGTTGATTTGGTCGCACAGTACTTATTGATTTTTATTACATTATTGATTAAACATACGACAATTACAAATCATTTTGTGAAATAAATATACAGTGTAATCATTTTCTGCATAATCATACAGTTAATACTTTTTTCCAGCTAAATTGTTTATAAAATAATTTTTTTTTTACATGAATTATTTAATGTTTCCAATTTGTATTTTCATCTGTGTAGAAGCCAAAAATTATTGCAAATTACATGTTTATATTTGTATATAGTCTATTTCATGACAGATTGTGTAGAAGTAGTTACCTGTAAACAAACATGCTACATATCCTTCTGCCACCACGTGGTTTCCACCTGACCATCAAAACATGTTTTGTCTGTAATGACGGATGTCAATGAAATGTTAAGCCTACCGTGTACATCAAAACGTTTCGCCAAGCTGCTCACGCATAGATAATGAGAAAGAATAGATTTTACTGTAGAATTTTTTATTGCTGCAACGGATATTAGGTGATGAACATCTATTGTTTATTCACTTGAAAAAGATGTTCAAAAATTGCAGCTTTCTTGTCCAGCAAACAGAAATAATACATCATAATGCTCACAGAAAGTTAGCTATATTATAAGTCTTAGTTTGATTTATGGGGGTAATATGTTCATCATATTACTACAAATTTTTTTGTCAAATCCATTCATATAGTTGCAATATATACAAAACATTATCCGCATTAAAATTCAATACAGTATCACAAACACTTGACATTTTATTCTAACTAAAAGAGTATACTTGCGTTTGTAACTCTCTCATCCATTTTGCTGAATGAACCTACAACTAGTCACGTTGCTAGGTGTGAACTTAAAAGCACGGCATAAACTGTGGAGCATCATTTGTTATACCTACTGTGAATTTGGTTTGACGTCTTTAATAAGATGTTAACCGTTATTCTTATGAAGTAGCAGTTTGGACGTTACAGTGTATATATGTGAAACTTGGAAGTATTAGGAATTCTAGGAAATTGTTAAGACAGCATATTTTCAATCATAATAATAAAGTATTTTGATATTAAAAGTGACATTAGCTCATAAAACAGGCGAGATCCGGCAGTTTACAGTTTGTACATGCAACGAGGCTATTTATAAATTAACGGCGGTGCTGAATGCGCCTGGATGACAATATATTACATTAACATAAGTATTATTTGTCTCAAAAATGATTCCATCGCAAAATATGAGTGGTTTTAATAAATAAATAACATTTCTTTTTGCTTTATTGCTGAATTGGGAGAGGACACAAAGCACAAAATGGCAAGCCGGACTCAGAAAGGCTCAGTGATTACGACTGAATCAAAATTATTAGCTAGCAGAATTGCTGCACATGGAAATATGTTACGTTAAAAATACGTAGAGCTCGCGGAAAATATAAATTTCTCTGAATTTGTTTGTATACTGGTATTTTACACATGAAACACAAGTCATTTCATGAAGACGTGGCTAGGGAACCGATCTGCACGTGCTGGCTAACAGGTGGCAGCACAATCGCCTACTCTGAAGTCGTATCGCAAAGAGTTATTTATCAAGTCCGTTTCAAAGTAAATTTTTCATCTTGTATGAGCCCAAAATGATTGGTTTGTAATATATTGCTTTTAATTGATGTAGAAATATTTGCAAAATACTTTCTGACATATCTGCAGCCTCTTTAATTAGTATGAAGCATGCACGTGGCGACTTTAGCAGTCAAGTTGTAGCTGCAAACAAAACTAACCTATCACACACTGTGTAGTTGAATTTCATTTGAAACCTGCATGTTATTCTAAAACGAAGTTTAGTTTGTTACACTTATAACAGGTGTTTCGTAACGACATAAAATAAAATACATATACATTTTGTCTAAGAACTCTTTCCTGCCCGCTTATTTCGCCGATGTCTGTTGTGCAAAGACAGGGCTGTCAGAACAGCCAATATGAAATTCTCTTTCAATCGTTCACGCATCAGCTGATACAGGATTTTGTATATGGGATGATGTTAATTTCATTTTTGACATGTTGCCACACACAGGCTGTCAATAAGGGAATTCTTATATGAAATAGACTGTATGTAGCCCTAATATTAAATTTTTTATATATTAATTATGTTACAGATATGTGTTAATAAGTAGTTCACTGTATAAATAAAATAGTCATTATATTAAATTTAACCACTCAAAATGTGAAATGCTGTAGCTGTCGGAATGTATTCTTACAAACTTAAGTTACAGCTAGACTACTAACAGATTCAGTGCAATTAGTCAAGTGACTTTTCAAATTTCTGTCTCTGCAGAGAATTGAACCCACACCAACTGATTGTGATAGTTTACTGTGTCGTAAGGTGAGGCTGGTAAATTAGGAATAGAAAGGTGGTTCGAATCTTTATTTTTTATTCATTTAGAACTAGTGTTGAAAATACATAGAGAGTTTGATGTACTCGTTAGACTCGATGCCTGATGATTACCCTTGATTAAAAATTCCTCTACTTATCAGCCAAACTTCATATAAAATGACTTTCTTCTCTCTACATGTCATGTAATTTCATCTCCCATCTATTTCTTAAACACAATAAAAAAAACTTTTATGCAGCTTACATTTTAAGTTGCAACATTTCAGGAGTTGTGTGCCAACCTTTGGTAAATATTTTCTTCTGAAATTTTCATTACTTATTTTTAAAGAATAACCTACCCGTGATGGCACAATATGAAACAATTTAGATAAATGGTTTTGGAGAAACGCGTGATAAGTTTAGAGGATTTTCGTACGCTTCAAATGTCATTGTCCTAGTACCGACTGTTCTTCCAGTACTGAGTATGGGTATAACATCTACCATGAACATTTGACAACACTGGGAGTGTACCAGCTCCACTGGCGGAGCACAGTATGCACTCTGCTGGCACGTTTTTCAACTTGAATTTTGCCTTCTCGATACATTCTGTTGTATTATGAACACTGCATTGAAACTACTGCTAAAACACTAATTATCAAAGTGTAGTTAGTATTGAAGAGTAAACTTGGCTTAACAAGTCTATGTTAAATTATTGAAATTCAAATGCCCTGCATCCTATAAATAAGCATATTAAAAAATGTAATATTAAAAACTGTTCTGTCAGTGAAAACACTACTTCCAACATATCATTTGAACGTATAACTATCACATGTTTTTATAACACATGACGCCAAAAAATTGTGCAATAATCACTCGACAGGTGTTTTGAAGAAAGTGCATTCGCAGATCTTGTAAAGCATCATATTTAAATATTTGTTAGTAATTGTGTGAGTGACTGTATTGTATTATTAAGCTGCAACTTTGAAGTAAAAATCTTGTTTAGGATGTAGGAGATGAAAACCTTTCAATTTAATAAACAGGTGCTTTATCGCCAATCATATACACTAAAGCCGTGTTCAAATTGACCATTTAGTATTTTAGTTTTAGTAAGTTTCGTTACATACTAAATACGTAATTATTTTACTAGACTTACATGGGTTAATGTGACCTATTAGTAAACAAATGGCACCTTCCAAATACTGCACTCAGTGTGGACTGGCAGAGTGTTGCATCTTCCAGTTACTGGAACTCGCACTGAATGCAGTAGTTTTTCCATCTCCCAGTTGTCAACTGCGCTGGAAAAGTGCGCTCCAAGTGCAATTTTCCAGCACTGTCTTCAGAGTTATAACGGCAGCTTCGGTGCAAATATGGCAGACGAAACAATCACTCACTTCGGGCAATTGAGTGATAATTGCACTTTTCTAGTTACCTTGTTTAACGTAACAGTTATAATAAACTGTTACAATTTGGTAAAAAGGTTACTCAAGTAACACATTCCATTGGCTACACCTTAATTTTTGGAACGTCTTGAATTGCCTCACTTAAATCAACGCTTGACTATTGTGCACATGTACATATTATTTTTTGGAACGTTTCGCTTGTAACAGTTCTACTTCCCCCACCAAACCTGGCAAGTAAACTTTACACATGCGTGAAAGTAATTTTTTGCAATATCTCAATTTGAAACTGTGCACATGCATAAGAGTTATTTTTTGGAATGTCTTTGCTTGCAACTTTGCGCACGTGCAAATGTTGGAACGCCAAGCATTGGAACATTAAACAACGTAATTTTTATTTCACAGAATGTTGGGTCAGGCCATAAAGCTGACGTATACCAACCTCACTAGCAAAAATGGCTTGGATTTGATTTGATACTGTTTAATAAACAAGAACTTTGAGATCGTTATACACTGGAGAGCCAAAAAAAAATGGTATAGGCGTGCGTATGCAAATAATAGAGGTATGGAACCAATCAGAGTAACGTGATGCGGTCGGCAGCGCCTTTATAAGACAACAAGCGTCTGGCAAAGTTGCTAGATCGGTTACTGCTGCTACAGTGACAGGTTATCAAGATTTAAGTGAGTTTGAATGTGGCGTTATAGTCGGCGCACGAGAGATAGGACATAGCATCTCCGAGGTGGCGATAACATTTGGATGTTCGCGTACGACCATTTCACGAGTGTACCGTGAATATCGGGAATCCGGTAAAACATCAAATGCTTGACATCGCTGCGGCCGGAAAAAGATAGTGAAGGAACGGGACAAACGACGACTGACGAGAATCATTTAACATGACAGACGGGCAACCCTTTCTCAAATTGGCGCAGATTTCAATGCTGGGGCATCAACAAGTGCTAGTGTGCAAACTATTCAACGGACCATCATTAATATGGACTTTCGGAGCCGAAGGCCCACTCGTGTACCGTTGTTGACTTCACGACAAAAGCTTTAGGCCTTGTCTGGGTCCGCCAACACCGCCATTGGACTGTTGATGACTGGAAACACGTTGCCTGGTCTGACGAGTCTCGTTTCCAATTGTATCGGGCGGATGGACATGTACGCGGCAGCGCNCATTGGACTGTTGATGACTGGAAACACGTTGCCTGGTCTGATGAGTCTCGTTTCCAATTGTATCGGGCGGATGGACATGTACGCGGCAGCACTCGGTAAGACTAGGCGCTAGCCACAACTGGGGGCCCATAAGAGCAAAGTTAAATTATCAAAGGAAGGACTTCCGGGAGAACTGGTGAGAACTTCCGGGAGCAGTGCTGCACGTCCCATCTTGCAACTGATGTTCAAGGTCAAACCTGTTTTTGAACGTGTTAGAGGGATCTGGGGTATGCAAATAAAATACTTATTACATCTTACAATTTATTAAGCAAAATACACATACTGTACATGACCTAATACACGATTATCACCATTTGTACCAACCAACTTCCTAAAAATCCAAATTGCATCTCCTAGCTCAAACTTAAGCCTACGTCGAGAATACAAAACTGGATTAGGAGAAATAGCAATAACAGAATTAGAAGTAGCAACAAGTTCATTAATTGCAAAAGTCTTCCAACACATAATGAACCACCAGCCTCTACATTACCTTCCCTGTACTCAATGTGAGACTCACCTGTCTGTAGCTGCCAGGTCTCCTATCCTCCCTCTGCTTGTGTATTGGGACCACCAATGCATCCTTGCAACCTTGTGGCAACTTACTCTCTCTCTCCTAAGAACTTGCTAAACAACACCTCCAAATATTTCACTAACTCTCCCCCACCAAACTTAAGTGCTGCTTTCCCTATCCCGTCAGGTCCCACTGTCTTACTGCTCTTCAACCCCCTGTTTACCATTGTTATCCCCCACTGCCTCATCTTAAACTTACTAAACAACCCCCAATCCATATTAGCCTTTCTATTCCAATCCTCCTAGCTACCACTATATCCGCCCCATATCCTTCAACCTTACCCCAGAAGCCCTCCAGCTTGCTGTACACACTCCTACAGTTCACCACCATTCACTTTATACTAAGATGCTGCATTACCCTCCTACTTTGCTTACCCCCTCTCTCCACACCTGTGGCCTCATCAGTGCTTACCTCTCCATTTCGCTCTACTTCTGTTACCTTGTTCCTCTCCAGTTGCTATTTAAACACTTGCTGCTCAGCCCTGACCCTTTCCATACAGCCAGTTGCTTCCCTATCTAGCAGATCCCCTAGGATCCTCTTTCCCTGATCTGTCAGTTGTACCTGGTCCCTTCCTACACTTTCCCAGCCTACCCATTTCCTGCTATCTATAAATGTAGCCCCCAAATCCCTACATACTCTCTCATAAACCTCACTCGCTGCCACTGCCTTCCTGTAAGTTATTCCCTTTCTAACCAGCACGCCACTAACTACTGTCCTAGCTCTTGGGAACTTCTCCTGTACTTTACTTAGTAACCCCCTTAGGTCCCTCTCTACCTCTTGCCCCACATCCTTTTGAGCCAGGTCATTTCTCCCCACATTAATTAAAACCACCTTTGCCACCCCGCTACCTCTAAAACTATTAACTTTCCTCCAAATCCTTGATTTTTGCTCCACCAAATGCTGCTTTATATGCATTTATTTTCCTGATTTCCCTTAACTTCACCCCCTTTACGATTGAGCTGCCTAGGAAAACTACCTCTGGTTCATTTCCTACAACCCTTTCCACATTCCCCACCTATTTGAGTTTCCTTTTCTACTGTTAGTTTGTTTTCTTTCCCCCTACACACTCTGCACACCTCCACTCATGCTGCCATAGTGGGCCTAGTTCCCCCTCTCTGTTCCCTGCACAATCTGCATGATACCAGCCATCGCACTGGTCATACTGTACCCCACTATCATCTCTCCTCCACACCTTCCCACATCCTCTGCACTTGCACCTCCCTACAATTTTTTTCCGGTCCCTTATGTACCATAAGAAGTAATTTAACACTTCCCCTCAAATTGCATCACAAAATTTGTTATATTCCCGCTATTAACACCGTGCAAAACACCTACAAATAGTTTATTTACATTATATGATTCACACTGAAAGTACTTACTTAAGTCACTTAAAAATAGGGATGTACCGATATGGGTCTAGCTGATAAATCGGTTAAGTGAAGCCAATAATATCGGCCGATAACTCCATTTACAATGAGATAACTCCATTAAAATTTAAAACGTTAAGAGGAAAGATGCTATTGATTTTTAGTCTGACAGCTTAAACTGTTGGTTTTTGACAAAGGGAAGTTCAATGCATTGATAAGTACATGGCTGCCTTGTTATACATTGAAGCATACGCACTTAAAAAAATTCAAGTGCATGTACCAANTGCATTGATAAGTACATGGCTGCCTTGTTATACATTGAAGCATACGCACTTAAAAAAATTCAAGTGCATGTACCAGAAATCCGTTACCGCCCTTACTTTCAAATCTAAACCATGTACAGGGTTTCTACTTACACATATTCTTGCGTCAGCTATATAATAATATGCATGAAAAAGTAGTGAAATAACCAAATATTTAGACAAACATTTAATTTCTAATACCTGTGATATTTTTGAATGGTGGTGAAACAAGGAACGTTTCCCCAACCTTGCTAGCATTGCCAGAGCATACCTGTCGCCCCCTCCATCCAGTGTTGAAAGCGAAAGATTATTCAACACCACTGGCAAAGTGCTTACACAATTAAGGAACCGACTTAAACCAAATATCGTTGAACTTGCCTTTTTAAAAGGAAACCCTGATTTGTGGCATTAAATCAATGGAGTGGTACCTTTGTGATGAGTGCATATAATGTAGTAAGCACGTTTTTTGTCATTATGTTTAAGCTTTGGTTAATTGTTTTATCACTTTGTATGTTTTGTAAGTATACTAAATACCNTAAGCTTTGGTTAATTGTTTTCTCACTTTGTCTGCGGCCGATACTGGCCGAGACAGATATCCTAAAAATAGGCAGATATATCGACTACCAATATATTGGTGCATCCCTACTTAAAAACTTATTTTAAAAATTTTTATTAGGTTAGTGCTAATTTAACCTGGAAAACTACAAGTTACCCAAGAACATGTTAAAAAAACTACAATAATTTAACAGTGTATATCACCTGATTCTACTACATCTACCATCCTAGGCAACTTTAAATTAATTAAGTAACTTTTGGCATAAGTCTTAAATTACATGATGAGATTCCAATTTTATGGGTACAGTAGCAAACAGACCCGAACCTTATATTCAGGTTTTGTTTCTACCCATTTCCTAGTTACATCCCACAATTTCCCTAAATCTCACAGCCTTCTCCATTACAGAGTATTTTATGGCATGGAATTATAGCTGTACTGGATTCTCCCGTCCCTTTCCAATCCTACACTCTTTTACAGGTACCGATAAGCAACTTACAAACCCCTAAAACACATTTATCAGGTTTTCCCCCAGAACTTCAGCTACTTTTCATAACTACCCAATGCTAAATACATTATACGGATGGCTAAAGTGTATCCAATAATTCAACAGGGCAGCAAAATTTGACACTGGTACACTAAGTCTTAACATTCTCTACACTGTAAACAGCTGTATTACTCTGAATGAATATTCCTATCTCGTTCAGTCGCTGTACCATAACCATCAAAATTTTTGAACATATTTTCTGCACTAATAACAAATACAGGTGTATTGGTAATTTCAAGCATCATGTTGTTTAACTTATTTTGAACAAACCACCATGCTTACCTTAAAGGTGTTGCGAAGGAATTGCATCACCATTGAGGAGCTTTGTTGTGGGGGGGAAAGCATTCTGCTGTTACAAATAATAGTTATTTACAATAACTTCATCTAGGAGCTCAAATTTCTTTACTTGCTGCAATGTGGCAAGTCGTGCTATATATTTTACTGGCTTCCAGTGTGTAGTTTGTTTTGTCAATACCTCCAAGAGCACAAAAAAAAAATATATATATATGGCATTATGCAATAATTTATACCAACACAGTGACAAAAATAGGTGGTTACCAGGAGATGAAATCCCAAATAAACATATACGTTTCAAAACTACTTTAGAAGTACCATTTTTCTATTTCAAAATAAACGTTTGATTTTATAAAAAAAACCGTAATTGCATGTTACTGCTGGCGCCTCCAGCGGTTGCTGTACAAGTTAATTCCACGGCTGATGTTCGTCCTATAGACACTGCCTTCTGTTACTGATGGATTTCACTGGCCAGTAATTTCGGTAACTTGAGCTATTGTTCTGGGCGGCACCCTGCACAACGCTATATTAAATACTGAAATCACTGAGTTAACTGATGCTTTAGAGGTTAAACAGTGTCAGTGAAACACAATTTTGGCAGGCGATTGAAGTTGTAGCAGGTTCTCAGATGTTTAAATATGGCAGGATCATTAAATACAAAATAGTTCTTACTGAAATTCTGAACATAAGCAGCACAAAAATAAACTCAAAACAAAGTTTCATGTTGTTTAAAAAATTGCCTTTCTTTGGTCAAACAAATATGAATAATTGTTTTTATATGCTTAAGAATTATTTTAACTCAAAAGAGAATTATGATAATCCCTAAATTCATAATTGAATTCTTATTTATTTTAATGAATAACACTGCCAAGCATTCCGGAACTATGCAGTTACTGACAAACAAAATATTTACTGTTTCCTGCTGGCTGTTCCTTTACCGCTGATGAACCATCAGTGATTTCAGTGCTCATCAGTAGTAACGGAAGGCGACCAGAGTCGGACGGCTCTGGTGTAGCTGGTGTAGTGTAAAAAAAATGTACGCAAAATTTGTATTTGTCTGCTGAAAAGTTTCTCCAGTGTAGGGTGAAGATTGTTTCAGTTATTCACGATAACAGTGGAAGAACACTGGTGGTAACCGGCAGCAATGACGAATATTCGTTCATTTCAGTTAACAGTAAGTGTCAAACGTGGACATATAGATATTTCCATGTCGTAGTACAAAATATGGTAATTAATTATTAAGTTTAGAGGCTTTTCTGAAAAAAAAAAAAAAAAATTGAAAATTATGATATATTTCTACTCTACTTATCATGTAGAACACAAATATACTAGGGGCGTAGCTTTAAAATAAGTACAACACATTTAGAAAAATTGAACAAAATTTTGAAATGAGCAGTATAGCCAGTTTGTTTACAGTTCTGAACGAAACGTCCTAGTCCAACAAAAGTTGCATTAATGGGTTCTGCACGGCTTACCGTGTTCATATTCAAGAGCGTAATGTTAAAATAAGTAGAGCATATTTAAAAAACTTGCAAAATATGTTTGTTTACGTTTATTAATGTCAGAGGAATTATACCAGCCCCCTACCTAGGGGAGTCAATTTACATTCTTTTGGTGTATTTTACGGTTCCTTTAAATCCCTACAATCATACATTCGTAGTTTAGTGTAAAACCCAAACATCCTAGGTTAGTGTAAAACCCAACAATCCTAGGTTAGTTTAAAAATGAAAAATAGTGATTCACCCATCGTGGGGTTAGGTTCTGTCAGGTGGGCACATATGACAAAATTAGTCTGACGTTAATGCCCCTAGTATATTCGTGTTCTGCATGATTAGTAGAGTGGAAATATACCATTTTCCGTGGGTTTTTTTTTTTGTTTTTTACAGAAAAGTCCATAAACTTAATAAGTTTGCTTGTTTGCTGAGAAAAACATCACTCAAATTGAATTACGTACTTTGACCATTCCAGGTATTTCTGTAGGGGCATGTGTACGTGCGAAATAGCGAGGAGCTGAATATAATTCAGTCAATGTCCATTTTGAAATTGAAACGAAAAGTTATGACGCAAATATAACATACGTTAAATAAAACTGGAGTAACATTCAGCACCTGCTAATGTTTAATTAATAAAACTGATACCAACATAAGTACTAATTTTCAAACACGGTGCTAAATCTCTACAGGAATTTAAACAACAACGTCGTTTCTGTCAACTGAGTGTACTTACACCGGAATGAAAATCTGGTGTAGCTGTGCTGCATTGGTTACACCGTTTATGATTGAATGAAACGAAGCTATTGGCAAGCGTTTCCATCACGTAAACGTTAGGCAAATTTACTAACACAAATAAAACAGATGAACTATCACTTCTTGCATGTTGTCCGTAAGCATGCATACATTTAAACTAAAATAAAAAATTGCAAATGGTTTTTAACATCTTCAGGTTAAAACATAAACGGCGGACGGCCATTTTGAGGTACTCAGGCTGGTCAACGGAAGTCTTCGTAATTCCTTACATACCTTGGTAATTCCCTCGAATTGTTTGCCAGTGAATTCGACAATCGCGCAGCAAAATTTAATCGCGAGTTTGTTGTGTGTTTTGTATTTGACAATTTAAGTAGAATACATCGCTGTCTCAAAGTGCGGTTAGCCAACCTGAAAGTGTGTATGTCATAGCAATCGACTAACCAATAAAAATTTGGATCCGACAGGGTGGGCAATTCAAAAGTTTATAGAGCCATATCGTAGTTGGGGAAGCCGTAGGAAGAAGCATGTCTTGGTCGGAAGCGGGGACGGAGTGGTACCACGACCAAACACAGGTAAGATGTGTATTTAATTGCAGGCTGTGTTCGAATTCACCGTCAAGTGCCTATGTTGGCTTAGTCTTCCTAATTTCGTCTCGTGACAATTACGTGTTTGTGTAGTTGGTGACTTTTTAAAAAAATTGTGTTTTAGGGGTTTATAGATGTAAGAATGTTGTTATTGCCATCTCATTATAACCATCTAATATGAAATCAAGTGTGCACGTACCAGGTCCACATAAAATTCAAAGGCCTTTTTGGTCCTTGTCGGCCACATGTGAAGTAAACACTTCTTGTGGTAAAACGTATCGATTAGACCACATTTTTTATGTATTCATTAGAACACAAATTGATGTTGCAAGTTGATTGTGCTTCTGACAGTTTTTAAGTGAGAAGAATTGTACTGGTAGGTGAATTTGAACACAGCTGTACTCATTTGCACCATCTTGAGTTTCTGGACATGCTTGACAAGTGTGGTGTGACGCAGGAGGAGAGTGAGCCACCACTACTGGAGGAGCTGGGAGTAGACACGGAGTTCATCGTGCATAAGGCACTGACGGTTCTGCGGTTTGGTGGTGGTAGCCGGGACCAGTTGGCGGAGGTGGCGCGTACTGCGGAGCTGGCCGGGCCACTGGCCTTCTGCTTCGTGCTAGCAGCTTGTTTGCTGGTTGGAGGAGGAGGTGCAGCGGCACGCCTCAACGCGGTGTATGGCCTGGTGTTGATGGGGTGCTGTGGCATGTACGCCCTGCTGCGACTGATGGGGCCCTCGGCACCACCCCTTACTGCTGTCGTCTCGGCCCTGGGCTACTGTCTGCCCCCGCTGATACTGCTGTGTGGGCTGGGGGCTGCTTTGCCCCTGCGCGGCCCCGCGGGGGTGGTGCTGGCCCCTCTTACAGTGGCCTGGAGCAGCTGGGCGGCTGCTCGCCAGCTGGCTGCTATTGCCAGTGACCCGGGCCAGACTGCGCTCTTTGCCTACCCGTGTGCCATTCTCTATGGCGTCTTCGTGCTCATAGCAGTCTTTTAATTAACTGTCTGTCTCTCTGTATTTGTGTTTACATAATAAACCAACATCCAAGTAACTGTTGTCTATTTACTCAGTGATAATCTTCTCTAATAACTTCATTTCCTTAATTTTAGTGAGTTTCAAAAACTAGGTATACATGTCAGTTTTAGTTTTAGCTTCATTTTTGTGAACATAAAAATGTTTCTATCTCTTTTTTTATTAAGTAGGCTACTCTGCTCTTGTTACTTTGGTTACAGATTTTTCTAATTTCATTTATAGTGTTTTTCTGGACTATCATGTTGTTAACCTAGGCAAAGGAGAGCATCATAGACAAACAGGAATGTTATTCAATTGCACCAGAGCCGTCAAAATAATGCTGACAACTTGCATCATTGAGTGAATGATACATGAAAGGGCATTCAGAATATTTATTTCATTCTACTATAATGTGCAGAGGTAAACATTGCAGTTTGCTTTAAGGTATTTGGTAGTGTGCCCAAGTACCTATGTTAGTGGTGGCACATAGATAGGTCACAAATTGCTACCATCAACTGAAAGCGCAACACATTGAAACTGTGATGCTTATCTAAAGACAAGTGGAACTTCTGTTAAGTAGTATTACAGTGCTTTGATATTTAATCAATTAGATTATTGAGGG
>NQII01002736.1:193415-208881 GCA_002778355.1 Clitarchus hookeri
GGGGGGGGGGGGGGTTATGGGAGTTGAGATTCATTCGTGTCAGTGTAATGTTGAATATACAATGGTCATTAATTTGTACCATTGATGTAAAATCTCAGCTGTCTTTCATGAGATAGGTTTGCACTGTCCTTACTTCGCCATAGTTATAGGCATGAGGGCAAGGAGCAAACACAAAATAATTTATGCGTGACAGCCAGGATGCTTGGCATGTCACCTAGTCTACAGGTGTTTTTGTTTTAGCAGGTTCAGGCCAAAAACCTTGGGTGGTCTTACAGGCTGATTACTGCGGATTCGCCCAGGCTCTTAGGGAGCCAGTGTACAGAGTCGCCCTGGTTGGGCGGCGGCAGGCTACGTAGGCATCTAAGGTCGCATGGTTGGCAGTGGATGCTGGCTTACCACCTGTAGACCGGCACTGGGCCCACAGTATGGGTGGCAGGCGAATCTTGTGGTGTTTTGCAACGTACATACTACCCAGTTAAGGGAGCCTGCAATCCTACGTTATTGTCAAAATCAGTTTGGCAAGATGCGATCACCTGCCGCTCCCTTATGGGACGGCATTTACAGGGGAGGGGGGTCGAGAGGTAAAAATCACTGTTTGAATCAGAATGCAGCACGTAGACTTGAAAAGTATTTATTCTCGAAAGATTCGTAATGTTTCTTTTTATTTAGAAGTATATTTCTTAGGGTCTGGAGAACCAGAGATGAGTGCATGTGAACTGTACTCCTCAACACTGGTTTACCTGTAGTGGGCGTAGCCTGGGGCAGCTCCTGACATGGCCACTGGTGCCGGCTGGAACTCGTGCCCATCTGCGGTTGGCAGTGCTGGTGGGAGCCCGCGAAGGGCTGCTGGTCCTGCTGGACTGGAACCACGGGTTTGATATACCCAGTGGTATGTAGAGTCCCTGGTAGAAGTCGGCGACGACTTGATGTGGCTCGCTGACAGTCTTGTACGGTGGTTGAAATAGGGAGTGTGGAGGGACTGGGAGGTGAGGCCTCTCGAATGCTCGGGCGGCTTAAGCTCGTTCCCGGGGGGTTAGACTGCAGAGGGCAGTTGGCGCTGGGTTACAGCTCAAGTTGGACTCTGAAGCAGTAGCTGCCTTCCTAGCTCGCCTCTTTGCACCACTCCTATGGGTGTATGGCATAAAGGAAGGTACTAAGGTTGGCCACCCTAGGGAAGAGCAGGCGACAAGGATCCCTTGCTAGATGTAAAGCCAGCCGTGGCCGAGCCAACCGGCGGCAGTACAGCGCGGTGGTTAGAACGTTGTGTCTACCCTGGATTTCTAACAGCGACATCGGTGTAGTCCAAAGGGGGCAGACCTCCAAAACCAGTCTTACCACTCCTTCCGGCGACAGTACAGCATGGTGGAAGGAGTGAATTAGCTGGGCTTGCTGACTAGCCACCTTGTAGATTGAGTTCCTAGTGGTACTGGCTCTACCGTACGTGGTCACCAGGTACCTTGCCGTACCTGATCCACTGTATGGGTGGCCGTCTAATGTGTTTGTTTGAGACATACGTGCATCCGGTTAAGGGAGCCCGTAGTCCTACTCTAGGTTCGGCAAATGCGTTGTAATGATGCTGTCTCCTGCTTTTCCCTGGTGGGCTGATGTCTACGGGGGATAAAAGTCACAGTCGCCCTCGAAATAAGTACTCGGAGGTTAGATAGAAAACGTGTTTATTCCCGTGAGGAATAGACACGGTGGCCCATACTAACTCCTAACTAACAAGAAACTGTAATGGAAGTAGACTACGAGAATACCAGGTGAAGGGGACCTGGGTCTAAACTAGACAAGAGCAGATGCGGCTAGGTAGCTACTCACTGACCCTAACTAACTCGATGCTATTGTTCAGAAGGGGCTCTGTTGGCATTACAAGAAGGGTAGTGAGTGTTGAAGGGGATGAAGATTTCTTCGGGGGGTTGTTGGTGAAGGTCTTGAAGATGTCTGGTTCGCAGCGGTGGTCCTACTGGAGGACGTCGGTGTCTGCAGAGAGCACCAGTACATGAGGTGGTGGAGTGAACTGCCGTTCTGCGGCGATGCAGGGACATATATCCACCTGCTCTTGGTGGTATTGGGGGTAGTTCCTCCCTCCAAAGATGGAGCTGTACTCTGATGCCATCTCTCAGGCCGTGGCGGAAGCAGACACACTGCTATGCAGGTTTGCATCGGCTGCGCGAGCTCAGGCACAGCGCTGGGCCGCTTGGCAGGCTTGCATCATACGTGGGGGTTGACGTGACATCTGATATATAGGGGAAAACTATCTTGGCTGACGTGTCCATGAATACCCTGCCCCTTGCCTAGGGGCGTGCTGGCAGGCTCTGGTAACAAGTTGTTCATGGTTCAAACCCTGTCTGGGGTGACATGATGACACATGAAGATGACGCGAAGTCGTGTATGTGTGTGTGTATGTATATACAGTAAGCGTTCACGCATCAGTATGTTAATAGTACTTAAATAAAACTTTAATTTCAAAGGGTTCATGGTAGTGCGTGAAGGTACGGATAACTTCTAATGATTTACTTAAATAATTTTGTCATTGTCGTGGCAGTGTACTAAAAACTCTTAACAAGCATGCCGGCAAACAAGTGGCGTTGGTAAAACTAATGCTTCTTGGACTGGAATAATTTTTGGTTATAAACTAATGAGAAATAATTCAATAACAAGTAGCTATGGTGATACACAATTAATAAAAGAAATCATTAGTAAGTAAAAATTAATATATTACCACTGGATATTAAAAGAATGTAATGGCTGCACTGATTTTTTCTTGAAATTTAATACATGTAGAAAAAATGTGTAAATCAATGTTTATCGTAAGTGAAAGTCAGTAAAATGTAAAAAACAATGAACGTATATAGCCAATTTCCTAATTTTGAAAATAATGTACTTTTAGTTTTCAGGTTGCCTGCAAAATGTCCACACGGCTATGAAATTCCCAAAGAAAATAATTTACTAGTAACATTTGCAATAGTAACTCAAGGAGGAATGTTTTCGGATCATAATGGGAGGAAATAAACTTTTAAATTTTTTTCTATTTTAAAGGCAATAATTACTTAAAAACCTTGATATGATCAACAATAATAAAGTAAATGTAAAAGTATTATTTAAAAAAAATTGCTCTAGAGTTAAATATTTAAACTGCTACCTTTTAGGAAATATTTAAAATATTCTCAAAATTTATAAATTATCTCTGGAAAAACTTACTTATTAGTGTTACAAAAAAAAAACTGTTTCTCAGGACAAACTTAGACTTGATTGAAATGAACAAAAAATTTGCCTATTGAGAAACAATTAAAATTAGAAATGTGCTTTGTATTTCTGGCATGATTGTGGGTAAACCAAAACAAATAAAGGAAAAACAAAACTAATGCTCACTAATGGGACCAACTGATGTCTCTATACACACATCACATTGTACTACCCACAAAACTGCTTTGTTTACTGTTCAATTTTTTGAAACACATGGAGAGCTTTACTCCTGTCTCAACAGCCCTCTATCATCAAAAGTGTTGTGGTAAAATTTAACCTTTTTTTTTAGTGCTTTTGGCTAACTAACAACTCTCTAAAACTTACTCAACACTTTAAATAGAGACATATATTTAACAAAGTACACTCAAATATTAAATACATAAATAGTATTTAAAATATACGTGGCAATTAATTAAAATTGATACATAATATGGTAGCTGGAAATTATTTAGAAATAATATTTCAGAAAAGTTCAGGTGAAGTCAGTGTACAGTAACAGGGTGTCTATCTACTGGGAAAAAGGTGGGAATTCTAAGAGACCAGCGATAAAAAGGAAAAAGCTAGCAATTTCTCTATAACTCCAGGAATTTTGGGTCACATTGGTGAGCAGTTCTCTATCCCTAACCTTACTCTCCAATTATTCAATCTAAAAGGGTCTTCCGCCTCAACCTCGTCCCTCGTAACTGCGAACTAGAGTTGAGTTGATGGACTCTTGGAAATGCTTGTGCAGGTTGCAAAAAAAAAATGGTACTTTAGACAAAAAAACTGGTACGTCGTTCCAGGTTCAATGCAACAAAGAAAGCCAAAACAGGTATGTCCTCAAAGACAAGCCATGCAGTCAATGTCTTTGTGAATGAACTCAAGTGCTCTTAAAAGTGCTTAATTTTGATAATGTTTATTTAAGTGGTATTTATTCATGGTGGATTAAAGTGGTGTGTGGCCACTGTATGTATGTAAAAATTTATGTTACTTAAAAATTGTTTTTATTGGAACATTGTACCATTTTTTAGATTGTACAATAATACAGGTTTGTTTCATGTACAATTATTATCGGCAGTTGTGGTGCCATACCCAATCTACTTTCAGTTATTGGTTGTCCGGTCTTATGGCCGGTTTGCATTATTGAAGTTCGTCGCTCAATGTGAGATCATGTCCGAACTTGATCTAAGATAGTCGCAGAATACCATTCTAGTTCAGTGTGTGACTGGAGATTGAGGTGAACTTAATTTCGAGCTGCTGCATATGGTGGTCCAAAGTCTTGATCCAAGATCAGAGTAGTGTCTAAAAGAACTCTTTGAGTGTACTTGTTTACCAGAAATAAACTTTGTAATATTTAAATTGTTTAAATGTGGATTTTGTTGTTTACTGTTGTAAAATGTTATAGATTAGTACATATAACAAAAGCTTATAATGTTATGCATTTCTTTAATTAAAGAAGTATTAATGTTGTGTTAAAAGATAATGAAATTTACGCTTATCCCTCTGAGTTAAAGAAGGGAAAGATTCCAACATCTTTCGCTCACTTTTGTATACAGAACATCAAGAATATTTAAATCACACCTTGTTATCATTGTTACTTTGGTTCTTTAGATCATCTTTGTAATTGTATGTTTTTGCTTTTGGCCATTAGTTTAAAAGATAAACAGTTTTTTTTTTTTCCAAAAGTTTCTCTACGTGGAATCTTTGCCCTTCTTCATCTCACTGATTCAATTATTATGAAAACAAGAGACATGTAAATCAATTACTTACTGTAAACAGTAGTAGAATATAAATGTGTAGAATTCCAAATGAATCCTTTTTGTAACTACTTTGCACCCAATAATTAAACTCTGCCGAATCGCCCCACAACCGATGATTTAAGACCCAGGTTTCAAAACATAACATGGCAACTATAGCAAATTCCTATAGTCCATTCCATTCGTTTTTGAGAAGTAATATCAATTAGTAACAATATTTTTACTAGTGTATTTGTTATTTGCTTTCAATGTTAAATCAATAAGACATAAGTAATGATTACATCTTTTTTTGCCATTAATTGATTACAAATAAAAATAACTTTTTCCTACATGTAACTCATTACAAGTAAAAATTACTCAGAAAGTGATTGTTACAGGTAACTTGATTACTTGTAATTTGTTACATGTCATCACCAAGTGCAACAATAAAAACAGGTGAAAACTCTCGCAGCCTACCAACTAGCTCTTGCTAACAGTCATGAACCACCACCTCCTCTCCCCGTGAAGCTCTGCCTTGAGAATGTAAGCAAAAGTGGGAACACTGTAGTGGTTATTGAAACTACGAAAATTTTGGGTGGAAAATTAATTTAAATGGTTTGCACGCTTTATGAAGCAAACTACTTTATTTAGTAAATTCACTTTTCTAAACTATTTATCTCGCAATTAAAGATGGACTGTATAAAGTAAATATGAATAATGATCACTAGTAAAATGCAGTCTCGCCAACATCAGCCTAGAGCGTGCCACTGGGAGGGGGCCACTGAGACAGTAGCGTGTAATGTTCGAATTTGGAAATGTCAAGTCCAGTAAACATTTCTCACAAGGTAAATATTCCAAAGCACAACAATCTTGTTGCACACCTTACACAGAACAGTTACTATATAAACAACTACTGTAACTATTCCTCCAACCTTGAAATAACACATTTCAACCATCAAATGAGAGAGGGCACAGTTTCACAGCGGGGCGTTCAAAATTCCCACTCGCAGTATACACTGTGGTTACTCTTACCACCCTATCACATCTCAGGTGAAGTTCCACAATATGTCCCATATGCCACTACAGAGGTGGTAGCCAATCATCATTCACCAACACCAACTGGTTAAGAGTGAGACATCACTTCAGCTCCTGCCACTTCTCGTGCTGCTGTAGAGTATGGAGGCAGTAGACATGCCACAGTCGCTAAAATTCCAACTTTCGAAACTAAACATCAGCCACTCACTACTGAACTAATGCTGGTTCTTCCACTTTAACTCTGTTTTACATTGTAAACCTTGCAGTATTTGTTCTGTCTGAATTTGGACTTTAATAACATGTTTCATAATGACATGTTTCATAATGTCATATTTCCAAACAAAAAACTTTTCTGAGCAGCAAGAAAAACATCATAAACCAACATACAACCTTTTTCTAAGAAATTTTGTAACTTTTATTTTACAAGGACTTTTTTTTAAAAAAAACCCAAGAATTTTTCTTGGAATGACGTATAATCTTTTGTTGTGCTTCAAAGTCTATTGAGTTTGGTCTACTTCTGTTAACAGATGAACAGACAGTAACTGTTTTCATCATTCTGTAAAATTATAATTTTTTTTTTTTTTTTTTCATATATTTTGCTGCAGTTATTTGAAAGTTAATAAGTTTCATAATTATAGTGTGTGTAATATCTCTGTTTGAGAGAGATACTGTAGTTGAGTGGTAAACTTCACTTGCATAAAATGATGCAGACGTTATGAAATTTAAATCTTATACTTTTCAAGCAATTTGTTTACAAGCATATAACGTTGTTACTGATTCACAGGTGATGGGTGATTTTTTTTGGGACATACAGTTTTCATGTAGGTAATGGCTATGTTGTACATGTTCAATTGGACTTTATGTGGGTTTTTAGAAGGCATTTAATTACAGTTAATACATTAGGTCTATTATCTGATTTAGGTCTTTTGCACTCCAAAAATGTGTTATTCTACTGTAAAACGTGGAGTTCCTATATAATTTAAAATGTGTCGTAACTTGAACGCAGAAATAGATTTTACTTAATTTTGAAGCATACTTTGGATTTGTTTTGATATCTTTGCAGTTGTATTCAAAAACCATTTCTACTTGATTTTAATACATATTTTATAATTATTTTGATAACCATGTTGTTATATAGGTGTGGGGTGTTTTTTTTACAGATGTTTTCAGTATTTTGATCAGTAGACATTCATATAACTTAACACATTACGCTAGGTTTTTTCCTTAGGTTAAAACTTGAATTTAGGAAATGATGGCACAAAAGAAAGTTAAAATTATGCAGTCCTGGAGGAAAGTATACATATTAGCGATTGATTATTATGTGAACACTATTGAAAGAACAAAATCCAGATTCAGTGGCCGACAGCTGTAAACATTACGGTTGCAAAAGGTCATTGAAATACAGGACCACACTTATTATAGAAGTTTTTTATTTACCTAAAAATGTAATGAAAATGCCTACTTCAACAATTTTTCTTTCAAAAAATACACATCAAGGATGGAAATATACAAAAGGTAGTCTTTGGAAGTGGAATGTTTCTTGACTGGTTTTCATAAGTAGGTAATGCTCAAAAATATTTAGCAGCTTTTGAGTAAAACCTTTTTTATTGAAACACTGCTATTGCTCTTGTGGGCTAGGTAGAGGACAGCCTACAGAGTGTGCAGTTAAGTTCCCAGAGGTGTACATCAGAAGTGCTGAGTAAATGACGAAGCAGCCATGGTAGTTGTGAGTGGTGATGGGTGTGGTAATGATGTGCAGGTTTGCCGCCAGACGCCAGCCAGGTGCAGCAGCCCCTGCTGGTGTGCACGGCACACATCCACTGGGACCCGGAGTTCTGCGATGTGAAGCTCATCCAGACCATGATGCTGTCGAACGAGCTGCGGGGCATCCTAGAGGATGCAAGCCACAGCTTCCGACCCGGCCACAAGCCCGACACCTCTGCCATCCAACTGCTGCTCTGCGGCGACTTCAATTCCCTGCCGGACTCCGGTATGTGGTCCCTCCGTGTATTCCCTTATGGAGTCGAGAACACACGTCCTGTGCTGTGACTGTAATGAGAGCTGTGGTAATTCTCTACAGAATTATAGAAAACCAATTCTCTTTTTTTATTACAGTTAGTGTACATGTGCTTGCACTGTCTTTTACTCCTTAAAAAAAGGCCAAAAAATACATGATTTTCTCTTTGTCTGTATAAACAACAAACACAGATAATTTATGTACACAAAATTACAATAATACCAAGTAAAATATTTTCCCTGCCTAATAAATAGTATTTTTTTTATTTCGAAGAGCTGCAGGTATTTTACATCATACAGTATTCTTCATGCAAAGTTGCAGCATAATATCACAAAAACATTTTATCTCATTTCTAAAAACAAATTTGTAAGTAGTTGGTGGTTGTGTATATGCACAACTTTTGTTACTGTACAGAATCGTGATCATAATTCCTTCATAGCTCAAGTGCCTAATTAACTGCAGTAAAGTAGAGATTTGTGATCAATATGGGTTGGGCTTAAGACTAGGAACGGATGGACTCTTAACTCACTGAGATGATGTTCACCACACTACTTACAAACATACTTTGTTAACATATTTCCACCCAGTGCTGAAAAGTGATTGTTCTCGAGTTTTGGATGTAGGAGTAAATTGAAACCACTACCGTACATAATTTTGTTGGAAGGAAAGCTCTTTCACACTGAAAGGGCTACAAACATGACTTCTGTAGTAGTCTCACTTCCTTCTTTTAAGGTTAAAAAAAAGTCATCTTTCAGGGATATTCACTAGTGTACTAGAAAGCAGTGAAAAAAAATTTTTAGAGCTTTTATTTGAAAACTGCAGGCCCCTCTCCCACTGAGCCATGATGGACATAAATTGTTGATACACATTTTTTTAAATTGCGTATGTTCATTGAACTATCCCATAATTCACCCCTTGGAATAGAGAGCAGTGTTGAGTACACAAAACTAGGTACAATAACATTTTTTTAATATTTCATTCAAATGGTCTCTGAAATTAAAATAATAAAAGCAGTCAGTGTAGGATAAATTCAGGTAATCTGTAGAATTCTGCTAAATGACTTATTAGAACTGAATTTCTGGAAAGGAAGTTGTGATTTCAGAAATGGTAGGTACTATATTTCATAACTGCTTCCTTCCANATTCAAATGGTCCCTGAAATTAAAATAATAAAAGCAGTCAGTGTAGGATAAATTCAGGTAATCTGTAGAATTCTGCTAAATGAATTAGAACTGAATTTCTGGAAAGGAAGTTGTGATTTCAGAAATGGTAGGTACTATATTTCATAACTGCTTCCTTCCATCCTTTGAAAAGTTACGTGCTATCTCTATGATGGACATTACAGTTTCTTATAGGAATACATTTTGCTTTAATTATTGTGGAAGGTTTTTTTTCACTTATCCATTTTATGTTTGATTAAATATTATGTAGTTTTGTATTTGTATTTTGAATATATACTGTAAACTGGTACAGGTATTCGTAAATAAAATTTAAGATTCTTGACAGTTTTGTTACTACACAAAGTTAAGTTTGTTCAACAAAATAAAACCTAAACAACTCAAAAGGACAACTTGGTGAATGACACCAGTCACCTGTGCTAGGAGAATAATGGTAAAGCAGTCTACCATGCGAGGGACTAGTGTGGCCCATGCTGACGCCAGTGTGACTATGCAGGTGTGATAGAGTTCCTGACTTCGGGGCGAGTATCAGACAACCACAAGGACTTCAAAGCCCTCACCTACAAGTCGTCCCTGCAGAAGATCTCCAGCTGTGACAAGTCCAACGAGTTCACGCACTCCTTCAAACTGGCGTCCGCCTACAGCGAGGACATTATGCCCTTCACCAATTACACGTGAGTAGCCATACGTGTGGCGAGAGGTTTTGTTTGATACATAGATCATCTTCAGTACACTGCAGGATATGTATAACGTGTGGGTGTGCAGGTTCGACTTCAAGGGCACAATAGACTACATATTCTACACCAAGACTAGCATGACGCCTCTGGGTTTGCTTGGGCCCGTGGACTCGGATTGGCTGAAGGACAACAACATAATTGGCTGTCCACATCCACATGTACCTTCAGGTTGGTGAATTCACTCGTGTAACTACATTCCCCATTCAAACCATGGCCTAAAAATTATGTAGACGTATTTTGGTCTTCTATGCATATTTCCAACATTGGCTCACAGTTTGCTTGGGGCCAGTGATACTGCCCAAATTTTGTGACAAGACAGCGTTTCCTCTTAGTTTTTCGACACACTTGTGTTTTTATATTTAAATATTTGCAAAGTTAAATGTTTATTGATTACAATATTACTTTGTTAGAAGAAGTGTCCTGAACTCTAAAAGCATATATTTGCTTTAACAGTTGTGCTAACAAAGTGCTCATGTCTAATACAGTAGTTAAATGGGTAGTTTTGGCAGGTGTGTTAGTGAAACAGCAGAGGATTGGTACTGAGCAGCGGGCGTACGCTCTTCTCTACCGTACATTCTGTCTATCGTGTGTGCAAAACACTTTCCAGTCATAATGTCTCGGTGAGTTTAGTTATGGCCATGTGATGCGCAGCTGGTGATGGTTTGAACGTAACCCAAGCAGCTCAGAGTCCATTGTAATGAACGGTATCATCACAGTTGAGCCTTTCGGTGCATTACTGTACAATGTGCAACCAAAATATTACACTCAAGTTTTTATTATATGCGTATTTTTAAGGTCAACTTAACAGCATACGGGTACTTAGTCATATGTAGGAAGATACTATTATGTTATTCTGATGACTGAGCCTTACCAACATTTTGCTGGTTGGACCAGCATTTTCAGGGTCGTAGTTTTTAGGGCTGTAGATTGTGGCAGTGGAAAACTTGTTCACCAAAGATTGAAGGTATTTGTAGGGGATGGAAGCTTTGTTGTTTTGAAATGGCAAAAAGCAGTACCATATTTTGAAACCTGAAAGGTGGCTGTCTTACTTTGGCATTTTCACTCAGCGTTTCGACTTCTGGAAATATGTAAGCAATTATAAAAAGTCAAACCTCAAGGGATCTGTATTTATGCAGTGTGTAATAACTATAATGTATTCACGGTAACTTCAAGATTTTCTGAAACCCTGCTAAATATCTACTTTCAGGGAGCCGATTATGTATCCTTCCGCAGTATGTAAACAAAACATTGCCATGTGACACCTGTCAAACGTTTTGTAAACAGTGCCATGTGGGAACTGTCAAATATTTTGTAAACAAACAGTGCCTTGTGGGAACTGTCAAATATTTTATTAACAGTGTCCATGTGGGAACTACCAAAATTTATTTTTGAAGAGAAACAATGCCATGTAATCTCAACTGTCATATACTTTAATAAAATTCTCTAAATGTCTAAAAAATGCTAATCAATTTAGCGAAATGTTGTAATACATACAAAAAGGTAGATTGAAGTATATATCGGAACTGTTAATTATATAATTTAATTAAAGTTTACTTATTGTATTAAGATTTATTTACATATTTGCTGTAAGGAAAAAGTTAAATTTTACATAATAAACTTTTGGAAGTAGCACTCAGGTTAAAGATTTCACTGTGATAAATGGTACCGTATTTTATCGCATATAAGTGGCACATTTTATTTAAAAAAAAATTTATTGAAAACTTGGGGTGCGACTTATAAGTGAGAAAAATTCCTCCAGCCCCGCACTAACGTTTCATTTACTACGAATTCACGGCCCGCGGCTCGATTTCCAAACTCTTCAGCGAACAAAATCACTTTCATTTTGAAACCTGCGGTGTAGGTACATCTCTGTTCCATCAAGAACTGTCGCGCTTCTTCACTGCAACATAAAAACAACACTATGCGGCGGAAAGACGAGTCACGGCTAACATTTGGCACTGAAGAACCAACGCTAATGTGCTGCCATCTCTTGGTCTCCACAAAAAGCTTTCGAAAATAATCGATTATCAGTTGGCGGCGACCAAAATTCGATTCCTTTGCATTCTTTGCGAAGGGAATAACGTAACGGAAATATTCAAATGCCTTTCTATATTTTGCACGTTTATTTGATAAACTGCAGAAATAACAACGCTAATACTAAAATTACATCTTAACCTAGAATTATCTTGTAAGTAGAAAGAATGTGTTACGTTAGTTTTATAACCACAATTCAGCGTCTCCAATATGGCGTGGTTATACTTCTGAAAAAAACGTGCCCAAACGAACAAGATGGAGTGTACGAGTCCGCTGGACAACAACTGAAATTTATTTAATTTCAATTAATAACGGTGAAATCTTTACCCATGAGTGCTACGTAAAAATGTAAATATATAGTTTAGCAATATTAACTTTACAATTACGGCATTAAATTTATACATATTAATGTTTAACCTATGAACTATTTATTTTCAGCTATAACCAACATGTCCCTTCAAAATCCGTTGTTAATTCTTACGGACTTTTAACAAATTATTAAAATTTATTGAAAAAATATACTTAAAACTTAAAACAACCAATTTATATAGTGATTCAGTGCTAAAAGCAAGATAAAACCTTTTTCCATATACCATTTTTTTTATAATCGATTGAACATGTAACTCCTAGGGTGATTTTTCAAANCAAGATAAAACCTTTTTCCATATACCATTTTTTTTATAATCGATTGAACATGTAACTCCTAGGGTGATTTTTCAACGGTTCTTTTCAAAAGTATCGAAGATACCGTGAATGGATTATAGGTATCTATTAACAGGTGTTTCTATAATCATTAANGGTTCTTTTCAAAAGTATCGAAGATACCGTGAATGGATTATAGGTATCTATTAACAGGTGTTTCTATAATCATTAACAAAAATCTCAAAAAATTTTAATGTTTACTCGGGGATTTAGTATATTGGAAAATGAGACATCATTATTATCAGCAATATATTTTTTTTACTAGTGGATTTATTACATTGTATTACAAACTAAGAAATATATTTTTAAGCATACACATTATCATTAAATCCCCTATCCTACTGATGAGAAATTTATAGTAAAGAGGTTCGTTTTGGTGACGTTTACTGTAAGTTTTTATGGAATACTACAAAACACTTTTAACAGGAAAAAAATGGAGACAAACCTAGATTTTACAGACACTCATGGTTCTCTATGGTAGATGAGTCCACTGTAAATGATTATCCCTATTTAACATATTTTATCGTTGTAGCAGAATATCATTATATTTTTATCTTAGACATTTCCTAAAGCTTACTGTATTGTAGGAATTAATATGTATATGTTTTTATAATTTACATTTATATATGAGAACAATTACTAATCTATATTAGTAAATGAAATGTTATTACATTTAGTGCTCTCTAGTTACAGCAACGTAACTAGTCTATGCTGCATACAAATTATGTTTGATAAACGCAATTGTCTGCAGAGTAAAAAATTAGTTGTACCGTATGTCTAGGTTTTCATTTCCGTAAATATATTGACGTGCGACGGCCTGAAGAGCTGGAACGCGTCAGCATCTACTAGGTTATTATTTCCCAGTCAGGTCAGACACACAGGCTCGGAGGGGCAGACCCTAGTGAGGTGGGGTCTGCAGAATCTGGCACTTGGCCTTGACTGTGGCCTTGAATAAGGTCGGGCAGGTAAACGCTTGCTCTCCACGAAGTCTAGCTGGGCTAGACTGGGCTTTCGGCTGGTTGACGTTGGTGACGCCTCTGGCGGCCGAGCGCTTGTTTGTGAAGGTCCTGGTTGGGGTCTCCCAACCCGGCTGGCTGACGGCAGCGGTGTCCGCTGGGTGCCTCCGGCTAGTGGCTGGCTCCGCAGTGGCAGGCAAGCGTCTTGCCTGCTGTCGGCGGCTGTCTACGGTGGCCCGGTGTTGTTGGCGGATTCGACGCCCAATACCAGGGGCAGGTCCAGGCTGAGATACTGGACGACGGGGTGAGCAGCTCCGTGGGTGTTCTCCAAGATGCGAAACAAATAAAGGGGGGTAACTGCGAGGTGAAGCCTCAACAGTTGACAGGCGGCGTGAGTTCGTTCCCGGAGGTTTAAGCAGCTGAAGACTGGAGAAGGTTGGTTAAGTAGTGCCTGTTTCTCGGCGAGGATAGCAGCTGCCCTTCTGTTGCTCCATTTACTTCCCCTTCTGTGGGTGAATGGCATTTACAAGGAAAAGGTGATACTGTTCACGTCCGCACAGGGGTGGCAGGTAACAATACTTCTAGTCAAGTATAACCCAGAAGGGGTAGATCCCTCCTTGTTAGACCTGACACTCCTTCCGGCAGGTCTATACAGGGTGGCTGGGTGGGTTAATTGACAAGGGTAATCTAACCTCTTCGTCGTGTGTCTTACTAGTGGTCGGGGCTCTACCGTATGTGCGCACCAGGTACCTTTCCGTATCTGGTCCACAGTATGGGTGGCCGTGTCTAATGTGTGGTGTTTCGGGTGACGTACGCCAAGTCCTTTTTAGGGGACAGGCCGCAGTCCTACTCTAGATTCGAAAAATCAGTTCACAAAACACGGATCCTTGCCACTCCTTTGCGGGGTGACACCAGAAAGAACTACGTACAGTTCTCTCAAGAAGGAACAGACTGCGGTTAGACTATAGACTTGTTGTATTCCGTCTAGAATAGAACAGGTTGACCCATACTGTCCTGCTGTAAATCAATGCACTGAATATCTTATGGAAGGTGAAAGAAACAAAATACAGGTGAAGGGGCCTGTCGGCTTGAAGAGCCTGCGTGAAGGGCGTGCTTGAAGAGCTAGAGCAACAAATTAGGTAGCCTTCAGAACAACTGTACCCTAACTGAAGCTGTTTTCTCCTGAAGAGACTTAAGGGAGATAGGGGGTGTTATGGGTTGACATCATGTGGTTGGGGGAAGGGGGGGGGGATTACAACTTTTTGGGGCTCCAGCGCATGCTGAAGAAGTTTGGCGTTAGTCACTGGTGATAGCTGGGCGTTTCCTCACGAGACGGAGGAGAGCAGACAGAGCAGAGAGCCTTAGCACGACTGGTGCTAAGGCGAGCTGCTGGTTATCAACTGACGTTCTGCGGCGGTGCAGGGCTCTTTATTCTCCTGGCCAGGGGGTGTCTCGGGTTCCTTCGGGTGTCTGGCGACTCTGGCAGGGTGGCTCCTCCCTTCGTGGGCGGTGCTGCACTGGCTGCAATCTCTCGGGGAAGGCTGGAAACAGGGTAGTTGCCTGGTGTGTGAACGGTTTCTGTCACTCACTTAGGGGCAACTCCCTTGCATTGTCGACTGGTCTCCCTTCCCACAGGATTGTGTTAGGCGGGGGCAATTTATATTACTCTCTTTAATGAGGTGCATTCTGCTCTCCAGGCATCCGTAGTGTCTAAGGAAGCAAAATGCTGGCCTGGGTGACGGCCAGTCGGGGTTCGTATCTCTTGGAGCACATAACGTGCACGTGATGATACGGAGTTGCAGAAAAAAGGAAACATTGTAACTATGTGTCATCTGCCAATTGCGCGA
>NQII01002736.1:217339-228298 GCA_002778355.1 Clitarchus hookeri
AAAAAAAAAGAGTGTCTTGGTGAGTGTGTGTAAAGTTAGGAGGTAAAGTAATGTTGTGACAGTTTTATTCACGTGTTTTCATTTTAAATAAATATATTTATGTTTTTGTGTATAGAAAATAATAATTTGTCCAATTTAACTTTTTAAATTGCAACCCAAATATGGTATATTTTATTCCACTTTATACTTCCAATAAATTGAGGGTGGTCTTGTTTTTGCGTGATGAAAATTTTGAGGTCAGTATTCTTCCTTCTGTAGTAGTAAGTTATTGTTAGTATTTTTTTTATAAGCTATGTGTTTCATTTAAGTACAAGCCATTTTAAAAAGTCATAAAGTTACTGGAATTTACTTTATAAATGAAAAGAGATATATAGCTGGACAAAGAAAGTGCTGAAGTCCATTGTATAATAATAATAATAATAATTCAAGCAAAGAGCTTAATGATATCTTATTGCTGTTGAGGAGTCCGCAAACACACATTTGACCCCTTTTCATCCCCTTAGTGGTGGAATTTTAAAAAATCCTAAAATTAGTTTTTAAGAATTTATATAGACAACCTTTTGAAGCTAAGAACATAACAATATCTCATCAGGTTAATGAGCTACTGAGTAATCATGGAAACACATTTTTCCCCTTTTCACCCCTTTTAGTTGGTGCCTGCACCCAAAAGACAATCCATTTGTAAATTTTCATGCTTTTGCGTTAAATGGTTTGGGCTGTTCATTAATGAGTGAGTCAGTCAGTCAGTCCAGACACTTCATTTTATACATAGAGATTATTATTTGTAACTGCACAAAACTTGACCACATGATTTTTGTTTAAATCTTCTTTGAACACAAACAGTATGTTTGACTTTAATTATGCTGCCAAGCTTTTGCTTTATGCGTACTCAGTTTATTTAATCTTTGTCTGTGGTATAAATAAATACATATGTTAACTTTAATTTAAGTGCCAAACAAAAATCTTACAAAATAACAGTATATATCCAAATAATTTGTGGAGAAATTAATTTTTCGTGAAGACCGCAGTAAAGATGCGAGGGTGGTCTTATTTTTTATGTTTTCCTGTATTCAGTTAGATAATGTACATGCTGTGCCAGTGAATGGTAGTGGATGACTTTATCCCACTGTTATCGCGGTTGGTGAAGTTTTAAATATTATTGATATTTCATTGCTTAGTATTTATAAGTGCTTGCTTGCTTTCATCAGCATGTTTCAGAAGTATTTGAAATTATCAGCACTGCTTGAGAGCTGCAGAGTGTAACAGTTTGTTGACAAATAGTGCTTCTTTAAATTTCTTACCCACCTGGTTCTCTTGTAGACAGCATCACTCTGAACCAAGAAACTACGAAAGACTTGGTGCTTCTCTATGTCATATAATGCAATATTGCCTATACTTCCTCTTGATATCACAAAAGGTGCTTACAATGTATTCTTTTTCCAAAGATACTCGGGTAATGTAAGCTTGCACTTTTGCCACAGAAACTTTTAGTGACGATATTTTAGGTACGGGGTTATGGCGAATGTTAATGTCTTTGGTTACTGCAAGAACCTTCTTTGGAGTTTTCATTTTGTGGATTGGTTTGCATTAATTTTATTTGTGTTGCACTCACTAACCAAGTTCTTAGCTACGTATTCCGCATTATAGTTTGCTTATTCGCAATGTGATCTGAATATGAAAAGCACACAAATGGATAAATATACATTTGTCTATCATTTCAAAATGTTTTGATAATTTGGAGAACTATGCAGTTCAGCTGCATTCTGAAAATTACTAAGAATCTTGAAATTTAGTAATTTTGTAAACAAGTTTTGAGGGCAGCTTGCAACATGATCAACTTTATAATTACTGGGTACAATTTTTTTTTTTTTCCCCACCTACATATTTGATTGGCACTATTTGGTTTTGGATTGCTGTTGTGCATTAAATAATGCTCTCTTCTCATTGGTAGGACAATATCCTCCCATTTGACATCTGCATTTCAATCTGAAATCAGAGGTAACTGGGAATTTTGTGTATGAGAAAGCTTTCACTTTCAGGACGATGTACACTGCAGTGATGGTGCAGGATTCTCTTAGCTCGGGCTCCTGTCGTCCGTGTTGACCCCCTATCAACAACGATGCACTGTTCATACCTAAAGAGCAGTGATGTCCATCTCTGCTGGATTTATACTAGTTTCAAATTTAAAGGAAAGGAACTACTAGCAACTCATATTAAATTATATTTAATTATTTTCCGCTTGGTTATATTTAGTGATGTTGTGCTTCTCAAGGACACACTAAATGTTTGTACTTCTTGCTACACATTTAAAGGTACTGGTTGGCATACCTGTATGTAGGTGATGTGCAGCTACTGCAGTGTTTCATTTTCTATACTGTATTTGAAACACGACATACAACATTATGTGTTTGTCTTGTTATGGTCCTAGTTTATGCTTCTGTATAATTTTGAGTGTGTTAAGTGGAATTGTTTACAATAGAGATGTTGGCAAACCTTCATTCAACTCCATCGCTATGTGCGGAAGTGAGAGTGCATGTGTGCAATTGGTTGTTTGCATGAAAGAGGACCGTTCCATTGTAGCGTATAGTGTGCGGTGATGTTTTGCCAGTGTCTGGACTGTGAAGCCGCAAAGCACAACACATTCTCCGACACATTAGCAGCCAACTGGGAAACTGCGTTTGAAATTTAGTGCTTCGTCCGTCATCGAAAAATGAAAAACAGTGTTTCTGGGTGCGTGACTGTAGCATGCAATTATTTTATAATTGTTTCTCCCAATTGGGTGATGACGGTATGTGTGAAATGAATTCTGAAACAAAATCCATTTTTTTATATGAAGTGATTAATTATTCTACTGTAATTGGTTTATTCGTGGCTTCCATTTAAGGAATTTTTTTAGAAGGTAGTTTGTTTCAGTCGTTTGAATAGTTTCACTTTATTTCAGAGTACAGAGCAAATTGGTTATAAAAGTAAATTGAAAAGAATGAAATGATGTTAATGAGTAGTTTTCTCACATGTTGTAGTTGAAAAGTTGGTTCATGGATTTCCAACTGCTATTATAGTACCACAACCTGTACAAAGCAAGAGTGCATACCTTTCTGGGAGCTCAAAAAATTGCTTTTTACTCGCATTAAATTGTGGAATCTCATGTCCCCCCATTTCCCTCTAGCTACCATCACATTTTGTCTTTTTATTTGGTCCCATGGAAACAGCTATTTTAGTGTTTTAATTATGTGTGTGTTTCCATTTTTGTAAATTTGGTAGCAACCGTTACTGAGGATTTGTATGTTTGCATAGATTTCATATATGCAGGATGATTCACCCAAGTTTGTCGCCAAAATGTTTTCATTTTTGTTGTTGTTAGATAAATTGAGGTGCTGTTTACTGTTAATGCACCGCATAAAAAAAGCAGAATAAAGATAGCTTTAATTTTATATGCGGTGTTCTTATGACGATATTGAGGGTACGGAAACAGCTTTTCAAATAATTATTTCATCATAGTTTCCTTCCAATCGAAAGAAAGGGCATGCAAATACGTTATTGAACTACATTATTTGTGTGGCCTTTCTTTTGTTTTAATAAATCCAGCATCTCAGTATTTGAGATGTCAAAGGTGGCAATGTTGAGCGAGTCTAAAATTCCGTCATATTTATTTCGTGAAAATGTCCATTGGTGGTAAACTCTCTGTGCTTAAGCCATAGTCACATTATTTTGTATGATGTACAGTATTTTCCCCAATGGAACAGTGTTGTCAAAATCAGTTGTTATGACCATTGCATGTTCTCACTGCCTCTGTATGTTCTATAGTAAGTTTAGATGTAATTGCTTAGATGTTTTTTGACCGAATGTGCTGTCTGGTATTACAGGTTCATGAATATTATTCTTTAGAATATGTTTTTCTTGTTAGCAAGTACTTAATGTTCGTTGTCTGGTTCCGTTGGACCTATATGCTGTTTCCATCAGAAGTTGGATGGTGGACTTGAAGTGATATGGAATTTGGTGCAGTCCATGACAAGTGCATTTGAAGTTGTATTTGATAACAGTGCCAGTTGATTGTTGTTGTACAATGACAGATTTTTGTTGTCCTCCCACATGGGGATGAATTTGTATGACTTGTGGAGCAATGCAGTGCCCTGAAGACTTTTTATAGTGTTTGCTTTATAGTTGAGAACAAATATGTTGCATGATACCAACATGAATTTGGTAAATGGTTTTGTTTGGGAATTTCTATGCCACCATGTCTGCTCAAGGAGTTACCAAACAGTAGGGCTTGAATAGAATAACATCCTCCATAATTTCTGCTGTAGAGGATATTATTCATAGTTTCCTCCAACCATGACAGATTTTTCTGATATAACCCAAACCTACGTAAAATTGAGATTGATTATACTATTTTCTTGCGTATACAATGTTTTCTGACCAAAAAATTGAGTATGTAAAAATTATACCTATATGAAAGAAGTTTTAAGAAACTTGCATAAAGAAAAGTTCATGATAGAGGCATAGGTCCATTGTTTTATCAACATTCGTACAGTGTTGTAGGCACAACCGCTGATTGAAAATATCCTGTAATGCATTGTACCTGTAAAATTATGTTACTGGTGATTGAGCAAATATGGTGTTGGGATGTTTGTACAATAATTGATTTTTGTGTATATTGTATGTTTTCAAATTTTTTTCGAATTGAAGCTCTCTTTTAGAATCTCTGTTTATTATTAGTAGATAGAGGAATGCTGTGACTTGATGAGAATGAGTTATTTGTGCTGAAGTATGTGTTCGTTCAGTTGTATACTCAGCAGCATTTTCCTGCAGTAAATTTAAGATAACTTCACAATTTATTTGCCATAAACTGTAGTTTATTTGAAATTGACAGACTGTGGATGATAGTTGTTTTATCGTGGTTAAATGCTGTGATGTTATAGTTGTATAATGTGATATTAGCTGAATGCTCAAGCATTTGCTTCTTAGAGCAAGTGTGGCGGTAGTGCAGGGAACGCAACTCCGTCGGCTCAACACCAAAGTCCTACTAACCGAGAAGTAATGGCAGTTGATCACAAGCCTTTCTGAAAACTGATGCCAGATAATTGCATTGTAGTTTGTTTTTCATTCAGTGAATGTAGACTTTCACGTTACTAGGTTGTACTGTCATTAGATTTATTTTTGATACTTGAGATAATTAATGTATTATTGCATTGCAGTATATGTTATTCATTTGCATTAACTTCAGAAATTGTTTTCTATGTTTGCAATTTCCATTTGCTTCAATTTTTATCATTTTGTCACTATTGTTTGAATAGACTTTTATGTGTTTCAGTCTTTGATGTTGCTGATTTGTTTGTGGCTCACGGAAATATTTGCTGGTACTTTAATAACTATGAAATAGTAATATTTGAATAAAACTGCCAAAAACTTAGAAATCATAAGCAAAAATATATTTCAGCCGAAGAATTTTATTTTCCAGTTTTTAAGTATAACTGCCGCCAAGACATTGTAATGACAAGAATATCAATTGTGTTCTCTCTTTCTCTGTGCTGTTCAACATTTGCATCTTTGTGTAACCAATCTGACAGATACTAAAACTTTCTGTAGGCTTTTGTTTCTTATTTTAGAGGTTGTGATATTGTGCAGTCCTTAGTCCATGATGATTTTAAACCCTCAACCCTTCTTATGCATGTATCCATAGAAGTTAGTGCAGTAAGATGGATTTTTAAATTTGCTCTTGCAGCCCTACTTTTTTTGGTTTCTTTTGATGACTGATGGTGTGAGACTGCCAGTGGGGACTGAAGTTGACTGGATAATGAGTATGAAAGGAGCTGGTGGTTTCAGGTTTCTCTGTGTTATTGTGTAAACATTGCAGACCAGGTGGAAGTTGTAAGTGCAGGGTGCCAACCATTACTGTGCACCTGATTGACTAGCAGATTAATTTTTTTTTTTGCCTTTTTTTTTTTTTTTTTTTGTGAAACTTATTGAAAAATACTTAATGTAGTATTTGTTATATAGATTTTTGTTATTTGTGTTCATTTTGAGTTTTGTCGATGTCTGAAGCTGCCTATTCACATGTACACATAGTATTACATGCACGCAGGAGCATATTTACCCATGTACCACCCACCCCCGTGTAAGATCCACACACCACATTTTGAATATTTTGCAATTAAAAGGAAAAGTATTTTTACTTATTCAGTTCTAAAAACTTGCGTTTCAGTGCACAAGCTATAGATATGATACAAAACTAAATGTGGCCTGGGCTGTACAGTGTTTACTGCTGCTCTTTAGGCAATCAATAACATGAGCTGAAACTGTCACTCGACAGGTATAGTCTGAGCGCAGCGTAAATAGATGAAATATTTAACAATAGAGGCATCCTATCTCACGACACGCCGCACCTTCAACGGAAATATCGTAAACATGGTACTATTTTTTCTAGTGTAATTACCATTTGAAAAGTTGCTTGTCTATAGACATCGTAAACAATTCTAATAAAAACTTTGGCCTGCTGGGCCTACTGTGTGCTTGCCGGCCAATTCCTAAAGCTACGCTCCCACTTAACCCCATATCAAATATCTGCTTTGTTTCTATAAACGTCACATGACCACACCACAATCGCTGCAGTATCCATACACTCGTCAACGGGGGCTGTTTTTAGTCTTATGTTTTTCTCTAAAACAATTTCCCTGCAAGAACTTCACCGCTACTATTCTAATTCGTTTCTTGTGGGTAAATAACAGTATTAAGTACTATCAGTATTGTGAAATTGTAAATATTTTTGGCTGAGTATTCATATGAAAAAATCAAATCTCGTGTTTTTTCATTGAATTTGGTCTTTCTGTAGTAACATTTTTAGGTAGTGAAATACATAAATGTAATGTCCTTAAAAAATGTGTTTGCTGGATTGTTACTATGCAGTGAACACTAGTTGTGTGATTCTGTGTGTGTTTTTGATTGGGACAAGACCTGGGGATGGTTTGCCCTTGAACCCCAGTATGACTCCCTTTACAAGCAACCAAGTAATCTAGTGTATACAGTTGCGATGTCGTAGACTCTCTCCGCGTAACCATGTTGCATAAAACTCAAACTTTATGGTTTTTTACTCTCTCTTGTAGTCTCTCTTTAATTACTTTTCTTCAATCTTATTAATCTGCTCATTTTATACTCATTTCTTTGTTACCTTTGATACGCTTCACTGGATTTTTTCACTGCCCTGTTGTATACACTTAAATCACTGGAGCTCCTCAACTGTCATTGTGTACTTTTAAAAATATGTCATTTTAAATTTATATATTTGGTTTAAAAAATACTTGTTAGTTTTATGTAGCAACAAAATCACACTTATCTTTAGGGACATCTGGTTTTCACAATTTGGTATTCTTAACTGCTATGCATTTTAGGTGCCTGCCTGCAAATCACAGACTGTCAGTACTGGAGTAACAAAATTCTGATTGGCCAGTCAAATACACAGCAAAATAACTTCTTGGAAAGACATGAGCCCAATAACCAAATTAAAACTACATATGTTCAAGTGGGATTTGAAAATCTAGTGTGAGTGAAACTCTTTCCATGAAAATTGGTGTCCCTATTTATCAACATGGCATAGTGTGGTTTGTAATAGTTGCTAACTATGGCTGGTGTTTGACATCTTATCAGATGTTGGAGTCTGTGTGTGAGGTATTGTGGCTTTATGTGTTGAGATTATCGTTGGATTATCTCTGGTTATCAATCAGAATTGTATCTTTATAATTATTTGTAATGCCTGTAGTGCTATGAATACTGTTAGGTTACAGAGTAATCGTTTGTAATTGCAACCTATTTCTCACATTTCTTTCATTCACATCAAGCTCTAATATTACAGTCTGTCTTAAAAATAATACATTACACATTTTTGGGATCTGTGGTTTGTGAAGATGGTGCGTAAATTTCTTTGATTTGGACATGGCTAGCCATTTTGAAGATTAGTGTCACTCAAAATATATAGGCAATCACAATTTGAATAAGAGTGGTTCCGGCACTTATACTGTGTTGTTTCAGCACACTTGAACTAAACTAGGCAGTGGCGTAGTCAGAAATTTCTCAAAGGAGGTGTTATACTTACTAAAGGGAAGGGAGGGAAGTATACTGGCGTTAGCAGTGCTGACACGTGTTAATCAGGACAAATACTAAGAGAGAAATTACTTCATGGTATAATTAAATGAATGATAGTTTACAGCAATTGTTTAAGGCTTATTGGCAGTTTTAATGCTAATTGTTGACATCCTTAGGAGCATTGAGAAAGAAAGGGGTTGTTACAACCCCGATATATACCCCCTCCCTTTGACTGTGTCACTGGAAGGATAGTGTTAGTACATTTTTGGCAGTGTAAATAAATAATTTTTTTGTTCATTACTTTTTTATATGTATTTTGTTCAGTTTTATACATATTTTAAGTATAAAATCTTTTGTAAAATTTGCTTATGATGTGTGTGTGTTGTTCTTGTATATTTGGGGTGGGGGTTTCATACCCAAGCTTTATGAAGCCAGTTGGGAAGCTTCATTCTCCATTCTCCTAAAAAAAATGTGAAGGTACATGTAAAACCAACTTCTTTGCAATTTTTTATATTTTTTTGGGAGTCTGATAAAATCCACTCGAGAAATACTTAAAACGTGTAGCTTAGAAATTAATTAAAGGAATAAGAGTTGATGTTTTAATGTAATTCATGCCTTTGTACACAGTTTCTATAAATTTGAAGTGTTATGTATTAAATAACAATTTTCTGCATAGTACACTTGAAAGGTTTGTCGAGATAAAACCTTTCAACTAACCCAGCATTAATTTTACACAGATGCTTAGGTTGACTTTGAATCAATTGTCTGTGTTGTTACTTATTTATTTAATTCAGCTCTATTTATACTGTACTTGAGTGTGAACTCTTTCCTCTTTGAGGTAAATGAAACACAATTTAAATACGGTTTTGCAAAATTGTAAGTTTCTTTTCCAGCATTTGAGTACTATAATATTTGTGACAGAAAATGTTGTTAATGATACCTGTTAAAAGAGTTTTACTTTATAATAAGATATGGTGGGAATAGGTTGCTAAGCATGCTAAACTACTGATCACATTATAAAAAGTAGACAGAATGTATAAGCACTCACAGGGTGGTACTCGTGTATAGACACACACTAATGAAAGTCAGACGAACACATTTTCCATGCCGATGCACGGTCGCGCAATGTTTCACTGGCTAAACCAGCTTCATCGGACGGCAAGTGGTGGCACCGCTCGCCACCTAATGAAGCTGACCTAGCCAGAAAAAAGGTGCGCAACTGTGCATCCACATGGAAAATGCGTTTGTCTAACTTTTGTTAGTATGTGTGTATACACAAGTACCACCCTGTGAGTACTTGTGCATTCTGTCTACTTTTTGTAATGTAATTACTTTATAATAAGCTGTAATTATGCAGCTGGTCATGGAACATGTGATTAATGTGACTCACAGGTTTTGCCATATTACGTGCAGACAATCTCAAGAAATTTCTCATTATACACGAATGCTTCCATCCAATAAAGCTTGTTGCACTTCAAAGAAACTAAAGAGTTTCTCTGGTATCAGTGTAAGTAAATCCTTAAACTGTAGTAAATTACAGTGAATATACAATATGTTGATGGTAGGTTGCTGATGCATCATTAGCCAGAGGGGCGACACGTTGAATTCCAACATTCAGCAGGTTGAGACTTGACTTTGGGTTAGTTTACCAACTGCCTGGACCGTGAGTAGAAGCTGAGGAATATCTAACACCGACAGAAATTGGTTGGGCTTAATTGCACCATTCTGGACCCTGAATTCCACCTGGTTTGTAGTGTGCTAAGGACATAAAAACTACAACTGTCACATATGCACAACAAAAATTAACAGGTTTGTGTCTAAAAAAAATTTCCCCAGAATACTGTGGATATTTCTCATATTCAAAACACAAATAATAAGATTTGTATAGTTTTGAGGATAGATTTTTATTTGGTTTCATGTTTGTACTTACTGGAAAATGAATTTATTTTAAATATAATGGGTTTTTTTTAAACATTTAGCGTATTTATTTAATGTGGTGTACTGTGCTGGCAAAGAACTGAAATTACAACCTTGAGTACCACTGCCTGTTAGTGTAAATTATGGGAAAACTGCTAAAAGATGCAAAATTTAAGGTAAAGTTAGTTTGTTAAGCAATGGTTGTTTGTGATACTAGCATTTACTAACTGCAAAGTGCTGAAGTGGAAATATAATTCTTTAGGAGATGGTAGTTTGGGGTATATGTGAACAGTGGGTGGTTGTTTTCCAGTGTAATCACATGTGCCAACAACTCAACTCATTTCAGGCAGTCTTTGCAGCAGGCTGATGAAGGACATGTCTACGAGTACACATGGAGGGTTGTCCTGTTCCAATACAGTGTCTGCTGTCAGTTGTGTCACAGGAATGTGTGTGTAATGTTGTGGTTGTGAGAAGCTGTCTCTGTGGTACAACTACTTCAGTTGTGCTGACATGGTGCTGATAAAACTAACTGTATTTGTATTCATTCCTAAAAGCAGTGCAATGTACAAAGAATAAAATAGAACTTTTTTTATGTTTTAAAATTTACATGTAAAGATGCCTTTGATAAAATTCTTAAATCCAAATTTATAAAGGGAAACCTTTGGTGTATTATATGTGTAATAGTGTAAATGTGTTTTGTGTTGAGCTCTATAAAGTATTATCTACTGAATTGTAATTTTATTTCTTGAGCATAATTGTATGTATATTTTGTTTCCTAATGACTTACTCACTTATATATATCATTGTATTTTTAAGATTACTGTATAATTTTTGTATGTGAAACAAGTTTACAGCTTCTCAACGTGTTCATGGCTGCAATTAAACCTAAGCAGTAGTATTATTGCAGTTGTAATGTACAAGGATAAATATGGTTATATGTTCTATCAGAGTAGCACTCATATATAT